>JANDJT010000014.1:0-12299 GCA_024331685.1 Stegophilus panzeri | reverse complement strand
CAACACAGAACACCGTAACACACACTGTAACCCATCACAGAACACCGTAACACAACACAGAACACCGTAACACACACCGTATCACAACACAGAACACCGTAACACACACTGTAACCCATCACAGAACACTGTAACACAACACAGAACACCGTAACACACACCGTATCACAACACAGAACACCGTAACACACACTGTAACCCATCACAGAACACCGTAACACACACCATATCACAACACAGAACACCGTAACACACACTGTAACCTATTCTAGCATTTTGTTTTAATGCAGCAGGGGAAAACAGGAAACAGGTCATGTATTATATACCATAAACCCAAGAGAGAGAGGGGGGGGGGGGGAGGAGAGGGAAGGAGAGAGAGAGAACATTTTTGTTCCTTTCTTTAGTCGTTCATTGTCATGTAAATATAGTGTATAAAACACTGAGGACAGAAACACGGTACTGACAACCACAGACTGATCTTCTGTTATTGCGAAATATATACAAATAAATAAATAATGATCTGGAGACGCTAATGCTAAACTGAACTGATCTCATTGCAGAAGAGAAAAACAGGAAGTGGTCTGATGCTGTTTATAACAGTTCATATTATTAGTGAGAACTGAGATAACAGAGGTTAAAGGTCACCAGAGCAAAGACTAAAACAGTGAAACTCGAGACAACACACACACACACACACACACACACACACACACACACACACACAGAGCGAAAGTGAGAGCGAGAGCGAGAGAGAGACAGACAGAGGAGGCCATGATGATACACGTCCTGATATTTCAGGGTGAAAACATTGAAAAGCGCCAGATTAAGAGCAGTTGTACTGTATGATATTGTGCTGGTCTAACACTGCCCTCTAGCGAACATACATGAGAATGCAGTTTAGCAGCAATTCACTAAATTCAGCGAAAGGGTTTAGGAAACATCTGGAAATATAGTGGAATATAGAGATTTATGAAATGTTTTCCTGAGCCTTGGCTTCCTAAATAAACATTTCAATAAATAAATCACGACACACCGTGATCTGACTGAACAAACATATCATTACGTGTGGGGGGGAAAATGGCGCGATGTGATGGGAGAAATGTGAGGCCTAATCAAGGATTCTACATCTAGTTCTGCATAAACAGTGAGAGAACCACACATCAATGTGACACGTTTACATCCAAACAGATGAGGCAACAAAAATATGAAAAAAAAAAAAAAGAGAGAGAGATTACGACACACAATAACTTTTACGGTGTTTTACTGCGCACAACAAACTATTGAGGACTGAAGGAAAATGCTCCACGTACAGAATTTTACAAAAACGTGTAATGTTTTTACAAAAACGGTGACGTTTTCAAAGAGATGTTGTTGTTTTAATGGAAGGAGTCTCCAGTGTCAGAGGTAAAGCTGTAACTTTACACACATAACGAATACGAATGATTCACCAGAAACAGACTAGAATGCACAGTGGAGATTTTTTTATTAGGAGGGGAAAACGAGGAAGCCGCTGAAGGTGTTGCGGAGCATCGTATCGTCGTAGAGGGCGTAGTTCGTGAGGAGGCGGAGGTACACGACGTCTCCGACCTCCAGTTCGAGCGCCAGAGCACCGGACACGTGTCTGGCAGTGCCGTCTTTGTCGTACTCGCCCAGGTGCATGAGGTGCACGTTGTTCTTGTACAGGTGGACACCCATGTTGTGGTTGTTACTGCTGTAGGCGGCGGCCGTAAAGCGGATGTAGTACACGCCTCTAACCGGAGCCGTGAACACGCCTGCGATTAACACACGAAGGTTCGTTAAATCCGCTCGTGTAGCACTTTAAAACAGGACAGATGTGAAAAATGAAGAGCGTAATTATTATAACTGATTCTAACTGAGTGTTAGTTGTGATGAGGAGGTGTGTGTTAATTACAGGACCTGTGTGTGGGTTATAAGCTCCTCCGACGTTGGTGACGACTTTACTGTAGATCAGAGTGGTTTCAGTGTTAAACGGTCCTTTCTGTCCTGCAGGTAATCCGGCGCTGAACGCCACCTTCGGCTGCTCTGTCGACGCGATGCACGGTGATTAACACAACGCCAGTATCACACAGACACCATAAGAAAGATCGAAAACTTGCTGGTGTTAATAATAGGTGTTAAGAACTGTACCAGAGGTAAATCAGCGCTGGAGGAGTCGACTGTTGCTCTTATTTATTATGGACTTCTGTTGTGTTAGTGAGAGTAATTAGCATCAGGGTTAAGTGTGTTAAGTGTGTTTACCAGCGTTTTGCTTCCTCACGCTCTCCAGTTGGCTCTTCACGGCCGACAGCTCGCCCGCCTGAGCTGGGGAACGAAAAAGAGTACAGTGTTTCCAGATGTTTAGATGTTTCTAGATGTTACTAGAAATGTCTAGAGAACAGTTTGATACGTTACTCGCTTTCTCCTTCTTCAGACTCGCAATTTCGTTCTCGTTAATCACCATTCGGGCCTCCAACGCTGAAGAGAAATCCATAAAATACTCCTAAAACATCTGGACACATGTCTAACATGTTACCTAGCGAGGTAAAGCATGCTAGAGAGTGAAAGCTAACTAGCAAATGAAGAGTGAGTGAATGTGAACGAGTGAAAGTGAGAGAAAATGAACTAGCGAGTGAAATGCTAACTATTGCGTAATCGTTAACTAGTGACCTAGCGTGTGAAGGCAAACTAGCATTATGGGTCGGCTGAACAGTCCTGATTTCCGCTGCTTGTGCCTGTGTGTTTGGTTGTCAGTTAAGCAGGTTCATTAGAATATTAGACCACGCCCATTATTATTTACTTCATATTTATGGCGTTTGGCAGACGTCCTTATCGAGAGCGACTCGTGACTTTGGCCACTTTCCGATCTGACGTAATACAGAAATTTAGGTTTATGCTGTAGTCCATGTTTCATTACAACCTGGTGAATCTGCTTCAGTTCTACTTTGGTAGCACACAGCCGTTTGAAATCTAACACTATGTTCTCTGGGACTGATTTTGCAAAGAGCAGAAATAGTATAAAAAAAAACCAGCGACTGTGATGGAGGTTCTTCGTCTCACCTGCGTTCTCTTTCTCCATGTACACCATCTTCACCTTGATCTCAGATAAAGCGGCTGCCTGCTGATGCACGAGCTCTCGGAGCTGCTTCAGCTCACCGCATGGATCCTGAGAACTTCCGTGAGGTTCCGTTTCCTGCAGACTGCACGGCATCGACATCGCCAGAAACACGGCGAGCACGTGGAACACGGTTCTCAACATCTTTACGGCCGAGATCTCTGACGTTCTACACGACTCTCTTCTACACCAGCTCCTTTAAGTGGATGTGATGAAATCCGTTCTCTCTGCTGATTAAACACAGACTCCAGTACACTCAGGCCAATCATTAAACCCAGACTTGGGAAATACAGGACTTTAAACTTCCCCAGCAGGAATTTCCAACAGAAAAGGAGAAAATATTACAGGTGACTGTTATATGGTGTCACTACATGGTTACTTGGTGTAATCATAAGTGCTTATGACGTTTGATATTTTTAAGTCTAAGATCCTGCTGAGAGATGAGACATCACAGGACGTCTTCCACAACACGTTTATGATAGCTGAATTCTCCAAAAGGCACTTTTGTATGGTTTGATCAAACGCTAAAAGGACATTTCACTGTTCAGCTTATTGAAAGAGTTGTGAGAACAAACGTGAATAGCATGAGCGGCCAATCGGAGCGAGTTCTCGTCAGACAGAAGTGGGTCCCTACTCGAACCTACCGCTTACGGTTCCTGAGAAACAGATATCTGAGTGAACAGTGGCTTGTCCACGGGGACATCGTTTATATCAGTCACTCAACAGGTATTAATCTTCATCAAGTCCTCTTTCACAAATCTATACGTTTTAAATTTCGTTGACATACTAGTTTTTTCCCCACTTGATCCCGTACCAGCAAATGAAATCAAACAATGAGTGGAAGTTAACTACAGAGTAAACGCAAACTAAAGTGAAAGTTCAGAGTGAATGAAAGTTATCCAGCGAGGGAAAGCGACTGTTCTGAGTGAACGCTACGTTCGTCTACGTTCGTGATTCGTCTAAAACAATTACTGCAAGAGGAACAAATCGGTCGACACAAACGTTCAGAAGTCCCATGAGTAAAATATATTTTTATGTTTTTTTAACGTTTCAGATCCACTGTCTGACGTCTTGGCAGCAACGCTGATTCACCCTTTAATTGTTTTTAGTTCTCATTTTATATTGGTGGATCTCTTTCTGTCTATTTGTGGATCACACTGCAAAATACTGTTACACACTATAAATGTAACATAGATGACAGAGGTTAAAGGTCACCGGAGCAGATACTAAACCCAGTGAGCCCAGTGAAAACACGTATGTAAACACACACACACACACACACACACACCATGATGATAGACATCCTGATATTTTAGGGTGAAAACCTTGTTAAACCGTGTTAAGAGCAGTTGTACTGTATAATATTGCACTGGCGTAATACTGCCCTCTAGTGAACATACACGAGAATGCTGTTTACCAATTCAGCGAAGGGTTTAGAAAACATCTGGCTAAAATATCATGCTATACGGTATATAGTGCGTTATATGATCTTTTCCTGGAGGTTTGATGCAGTTCGTGCTGCTAAATAAACATTTCACTCCAAACAGATCACAACACACTGGGATCTGCTTTAACAAAGATATGACAAAAATGCAAGAATTGTTCATTCATTATTAATTGCGATAAAATGATACTATAACTACACTAGGGATTGATGAAAAATGATATCTGGACATTCGTCCTGGATAATAAACCTGCGCCACATCCAGGAGGTGTTGATTCGTTTTCTATAACAGCGGCTCTGACAGTAGCGCAGCTACACATCACAGGTTTATGTTAACACTCGTTCTAATACGTTATCGTTTCTATAGTAACGGCTCGTTCACTTGTACAGTGTACACCCCACTAACGAAAAGAAACGCATTTTAAAAATGTGTGCTCGTCGATATGCTGACGTTGACTGTAAGTAGACATTTATTAATGGAAGGAGTCTCCAGTGCCAGTGCATTTTCAGACATCTTCAGGACGTGTTTGTTTTATTTGCTTTATTTTGTTTTTTTGTCATAACAGCACACACAATAGATGTGTAGATGTGGTACCGCACACACATAACGAATTTCAGTTATTGAACAGAAACACACTAGAATGCAGATAAACTCATTTCAGTGGAGATTTAAACACAGAACTGTAGCACAGACAGCGTTTTTGTTAGGAGGGGAAAATGAGGAAGCCGGTGAAGGTGTTGCGGAGCAGATGATCGTCGTAGAGGGCGTAGTTGGCAAAGAGGCGAAGGTACACGACATCGCCAACCTCCAGATTGAGCGTCAGGCCGCTGGACACGTGTCTGAGAACGCCGTCTGAGCCGACTTCGCCCAAGTGCAAGATCATCTGGTTGTTTTTGTACATGTTAACACCCATATGGTAGCTTCTACTGTTGTACGCGGCACCCGTAAAGCGGATGTAGTACACGCCTCTAACTGGAGCTGTGAACACGCCTGTAATTAACACACATGAGTTACTACTACTACTACTAATAATAATAATAATAATAAAAAATATAGTCTTGAGCTGCAATCTGCGGGGTCCAAGCACTTCTTGCAAATAGCGCCTCCAGTGCCAGTTCTTGCTAAGTTACAGAGAATAAAGCAACCATAGATCAAGGGTTTTCAAATCTTTTCCGAATCCTCAAATCTTTCGCAATTAACACAGAAAAGTTAATAATAATAATAATAATAATAATAATAATAATGAAAAACTTATTTGTGTAGCACTCAAAATGCAAAGAGAACAGACATACAAAATACACGCTGTGAAATCTTATAATTAATAAGCTATTAACTGAGTGTTAGTTGTGATGAGGAGGTGTGTGTTAATTACAGGACCTGTGTGTGGGTTATAAGCTCCTCCGACGTTGGTGACGACTTTACTGTAGATCAGAGTGGTTTCAGTGTTAAACGGTCCTTTCTGTCCTGCAGGTAATCCGGCACTGAACGCCACCTTCAGCCGCCCTAACGACGCAACGCACGGTGATTAACACAACACCAGTATCACACAGACAAACAATTTTATTCTTATTCCAAATCTGAATTCAAGACTGATCAAGATCACTATATGTTATGTATAGATGCTAATTGGAATTGGAAGTTGTAGGTGATCATTAGAATCATCACTGTGGTGTTAATTGTAGGTGTTACTACAGCACCAGAAGCATCATTTAACTGCAAAAACACTATAATATATAATAAACACTATACATAATATAATTCAATATGATTAAAAGAGTAGAAAATGTAAAGATTTCCATGTTTTATGAGTTACTGAAAATGTTTGGATTGTTTAGTGATTCATTCCATACCACAAAACTTTTTCTTATTTTTTTGAGTGATTACCTCTATTCTCTATACGCATTGCAAAACCACCAGGTTTGAGTCTCAGTCTTAATGTTTTTTTTAGGGGGTACCTGGGTAAGTGTAGTGTGCATGCAGAACATTTCAGGTTTGAGACTTATTTTATTTTATGCGGTGAGAAGGTGCCATTTAAAAAAAAAAAAAAAAGATTTCCTCACTTTCGGGTTGAATATCTCTGGTGGGGGACCGGATACAAACCTGAAATTTTCACAGAAATAAGTCCTCTATAGTAGCATTCGGATGTAAGAAAATTGTGAGTTTGAGATTGGAGGTAAAAAACTCTGCAGGACAGTGAACCTCGAGGGCCAGATTTGAAGAACCAGCCTGATGTATCATGTACAGTTGGAATGTGTGTATAGATTTGATCCAAATATGAAATTACAGTGTTCTGTTGGGTGTTTAACAAATGGACAGTGTTATAAAAAGAGCTGAATGTTGTTTCTTCAGGTTTGAGAAAAGTCTCAAACGTGAAATGTTCTGTATGCACACTATACTTACCCAGGTACCCCTTTAAAAAATCTCTCACTCTGTTCTCTGGGACTTTAAGGTTTTAAAAATATTTTTGTTACATTGCTATATTTTCTCAATTTCTATGTACCAAACCAGACTTTTTTAAAAGTGCAGGAGCAGTATAAACACAGCTACAGTGATGCTGACTGTGATGGAGGGAAGTGCGATGTTCTTCATCTCACCTGCAAGCTCATTCTCCATGTACACCAACTTCTGCTTGATCTCGAATAAAGCAGCTGCCTGCTCATATACGAGCTCGCGGAGCTGATTCAGCTCACCGCATGGATCCTGGCAGGTTCCGTGGGATTCCGTCTCCAGCAGACTGCTCGGCACCGGCATCAACAGAAACACGAGCAAGTAGAACATGGTTCTCTCCATCTTTGCTGCTGAGATCTCTTGATGTTCTCTCCTATACACTGACGTAGTTAAATAACCCCAGCTTTACCTGGACAAGCTCTCTGCTTATTAAAACACAACAAAGGCTCAGGTCAATCATTAAACTCAGATTTGTGAGATACGGGAATTTAATCTTCCAGAGCAGGAATTTCCACACAAAAACAAGAAGAAGGAGAAAATATTACAGGTGACCTTCCAATTTCAGTATCTTTAAGTAATCATAAAGGGTACCAACACTTAATATTTATAAGTGAACTAAGTCCACGATTCTGTTGAAAATGATACAGAAGTTGATGGATGAAGCAAGAGAAAATGTTGTTTTTGGTGAGCGTCATTTTAAAACACAAAGGCACTTCGACAGCAGTCTGTCTGCCGCAGGATATTTTGCTTCTCCAACGTACATTCACCCTGCTAGCTCATAGATTCAAACTATAAGCTAATGAATAGATCTATTTTACACTCGAAATGAACAAAACAGCCGAACTCACGAAGACTGATGATTCAGATGAAGTCAAGCAAGACAGCAAACAAACCAGGTGTGCACGCCCCATGAAGATGTCGCTTACGCCGAGGATCCGCTGGCTTACAATCTCCTTATATACATTTTCATACATACAACTTTAACCAATCACACATGCTTCCTCTTTTGCACGTCCAGTCACAAGTCTCCGCACGTATCCCTGTTAAGTACCCTCCCATTATTTCCAATAATGGTCTTGTGTTTTCTATTTGAATGCCTCCCTAACCTTTATCATTTGCCTTGGTCTGTTTCCCACATCTTTATGTGCATCATTATCTTCGTCAGTTACACTGAAGGGTTTATTACAGGAACGGCCAGTCTTATCCGGAAAGGGCCGGTGTGGTGCAGGTTTTCATTCCAATCAAGCAGAAGCCACACCTGAGTCTACTGAAAGCCAAGATGAACTGATTAAACCAGGTGCTTGGCTGGAATGAAAACCTGCACCCACACCGGCCCTTTCCGGATATGATTGGACACTCCTGGTCTATTATCTTTCATAGCAGTTACTTCCTTATCTACTTTTGATCTGTTTTTATCATGGGTGAGTGAGCATTCTAATGTTCTAATTCTAAAGTCCTCTTTTTGGTTATCTATTCTGTACAGCTCTGTCCTCCATCTTTAATCCTTGCACTTTTCTTTAGGGTCAGACTCGTGATTGTAACTATTCTACAGTTTTATGCGTTTTTCTAACTCCGACATCTGGTCAAACACCAACCCTGGGCCCTTCAAGATGATTGATACGTCCACACAAACCCACTCTCACATTTCCCCAGACGCCCTCAGTCTCAGTTGCACCCAAGTGACTTGGCGTGTTAATAGAAGAATTCATGTGCCCATAAACGTCATTTCTTATCTTCAACAGTGCATCGGTCATGGGACTTCCCCATTCTCGTGCTGGTGTGCTCTCTTACACAACCACATCGTCTAATTTAAAAATCCAGTTGTCTTTAGGTGTTGACATTTCACATGACTCTTCACAATATTACTTCTTTATATTTTTTATTCATTAGTTCTTTATATTTATATCTTTATATTTAAAATGGAACTGTACGAATATATGCCATAGCTCTCCTAGCAGGCTCGCACCTTTGTGTAGTACCTTTGGAAAAGTTCCAAACCTTTGTTTGGAAGGGTGCCGATACTTATGACACTCTAAACCATTAAAACATAAATAAGGTAATAAAATGGCCACAACAGCGTCTTCACCGAAATGAACCGTTTAATAGATTCAATACATTATTATAGAAAAGGACAGGAATAGAAAAGTTGTGTAAGTGGTGTGTAAACCGTGGGATCGTCAGTCGAGCTCTGGCTCGAGGTTTAGTGTTGGAGAAAGTTGAACAGCTTCATCACCGCACGTCTTTACACCTCAAATTAAATATAAACTCGGAATTACAACGCGACTAGTAAAGCAAATATTCACAAATATGTTTGTGTACAGAACGAATCGGTCCTTAAAACGTAGTAAACTTGGTCTATATTAAAAAAACAAAAACAACAACAAAAAAAAAAACAGTTAAAATACCGGAGGTCTGTGGAGAAGATTTCCAGGCTTCTCAGAGTAAAACTTGCTTAGAAATAAATGATTTCAAAAGGAACAGGGTCTTAACGTTCACTATTAGCTGAATTAGCCATGAAAAGAAAAAGAAAAACAGCCATGAAACTGAAAAGATCTCTGTAAAAGTCGCTAATGCGGCTAACGATGAGTGACACGCTCATGGAGAAAGGCTAATACTTTTGCTAATACAAGCTAAGCTTTAAAGGTCATTAGCAACGTTAGGATGTTTTTCTGAGGCAATAGTTCCTACATTTTTAATCCTAATCCTGCCTTATTTAATACCTTAATACTTATTATTTTTCGTTTTACAGAGTGACAAACATCTACGTATCGTGCCAGTTGGCTGCTATGTTTAGCTATTCCTTTGCTGTAAAGCTAGCTAGCAAGCTACACTGCAAATTAAGGATAATCTGCTCGCTAGCTGAGAAGGTTTTAGATAGGAAGTAGCTAATAACCTTAATAAGGGTTTAAAAACCTTTCCACTTCATTTTTTTTTTTTTTGTTGCATCGTGTGCATCTGTATAGCATAGCATAGCATTAGCGCTATAGCTATAGTCAGTCTGCATTTTGATGAACCTATTCAAGAAAATAAAACTTGGGTGATAAGAGGCAAGAAGAGAACTGTTTAGAGAACTTGGACCTAATTGCTAACGTGGCTAAAGTTTCGTGAGGCGGAGTTAGCATGATGGATTGTGACAGACGTGTAATGCGCTATTAGCGTCGCTAGCATTGGGAGGGGTTTCCTTATATGGTTTTAGAAATGGAGGAGGGGAATCTGGTTTATTTATTTACTCTTTGATTTATTTAGCCCAGAGTACTGCTATGGAACCGGAAGTTCTGAGCTAAAAAAAAAAAAAAAAAAAAAAAGGCAGCTAATCATGAATAAACATTAGTAAGGACCGGTTAGCGTGGCGCATTTGCTAATGCAAGCTACAGAGTTAGCATTCTGAGGAAAAGTATTGTGGGTTTTTTTTAGGCTTAGATATTGAGATTATGTAAGACAATGTTGACAATATACTGTATGTGCTGAAAAAAAAAAGCTGCATTAATAGATTTTAATGCTAATTACATTCTGGTTTAGCAGAAATTCGAGAACTGTGTGTGTGTGTGTGTGTGTGTGTGTGTGTGTGTGTAAAATAAGAGCCGTTGCGTTCGATTCGCTTCACACTCAGTTTGGTGGAACTCAAGGTCAGTTGTGCTTCCAGGAATAAAAAAAATAAAATAAAATGGTTCCTGGACCCGAGTGAAATCCCACAGCTGGTCTTTCCCTGATTGGTCACAAAACCATACGGATGCGAAGAGAAACAGGGCTTCCTGTTGGCTAATCAGTGCTGCTAGGTGTGACGTGGAAGTGGTTGGAGAATGCAGGAAGCGGTCGTCACTATGGTAACCCGCGACGCAGGCTTTATTAGGAGCAGAAAGACGGCCGAGAAGGTCCCTCGTCTACGTAAAAGACGACAGTTATGCAGGAGTGTGTGTATCATCAGGTGTTCATGATTCTTGCGCGCGTGTGTGTGTGTGTGTGTGTGTGTGTGTGTGTGTGTGTGTGTGTATCAGTTGATGCTCTGTGTGGGATCAGAGCTGTCCAGATCTGGTTGTAGAGCACGGTCAGGCTGAGGTAGAGTTGCTTTGGAATATTCTTCATACCATTCCTACACACACACACACACACACACACACACACACACACACAGAGGCTTTTGTCAACACGTAACAAATGCTAGTTAGTTTGCTAGTCTCGTTTCTTTCTCTGTAACCTGTCTCATACCTGTATCTCCTCTTGATACATCTTCATGCTCAGGTCACTTTTAGTGCGCGACCTTCGACCCTGGAACACTAGGCTCGAGTGCTAGGGTTAAGGGGGGAAATTAACAGAATTAACCAGCATGCAACACAAACAGACAAAGTTATACACAAGATGGTTCATCTGTGGTGTTGAAATGCATCAGTGTGCTTGGAATGGGCGGGGCAAGAAACGTGAAGTGCAAATGAGGAGTCTGGCGACGACCAATAGGAGTGAGGGATGGGGGCGTTTATTTTCCCCATGACTGTGAAACTACCAGCACAATACCTACTGTGCTTGACTGTGTGTGTGTGTGTGTGTGTAGCAGTAAAGCTCACCCCATTCCTGTCCATGGACACACACATTTCCTGTAACGAGCTGATATTCATCCCGGCAAGTGTGTGTCTGTAAAGTTCCAGCGTCTGTAAAGCTTCAGCACGAGACACTTCCGTTTCAAACACGATCCCCTTCTCATCTAACACACACACACACACACACACACACACACACACACACACACACACACAATTTATTTTCCTAATGTTATTTATATGAATTCCACTTTGTCGTCATTGTTTCAGATAATAAAAGATTCTTGTGAATGCAGGCTCAGTGATCACACAGACAGACAGACACAGACACACAGACACACACAGACACACACAGACAGACAGACACAGACAGACACACACACCCAGACACACACACCCAGACACACACACCCAGACACACACACCCAGACACAGACACACACAGACACAGACACACACAGACACAGACAGACACACACAGACACAGACAGCCAGACACACAGACAGCCAGACACACACACAGACAGCCAGACACACACACAGACAGCCAGACACACACACAGACAGCCAGACACACACACAGCCACACAGCCAGACAGACACACAGCCACACAGCCAGACAGACACACAGCCACACAGCCAGACAGACACAGCCAGACAGACACAGCCAGACAGACACAGCCAGACAGACAGACACACACAGACAGACACACACAGACAGACACACACAGACAGACACACACAGACAGACACACACAGACA
>JANDJT010000013.1:58978-63484 GCA_024331685.1 Stegophilus panzeri | reverse complement strand
CACCACCACCTCCTCCTCCTCTCCTCCACCTCTCCTCCTTATTTTCTATCACTTGTTCTCCTCTGACAGAGTTTCACCCACCTCCATTCTCTGAGAAGTTTTTCTTGGTCGTGATCGAGAAAGACGAGAACAGAAACTCGGTGCTGCAGATGTGGCATCTTCATCTGAAATCTGTGCATGCGTGTGTGGGTGAGTGGATTTTACACACACACACACACACACACACACACACACACACACACACACACACAGAACCAAAGAAAAGCGTGACTCGGCTCTATACAAGACCTCAATCTGTATAATAAACCCAGTGACTCAGCTCTTTAGCAGGACTCGGTTCTTTATACCAGACGTCTAATCAAAAGCCAGACTTGGTTCTTCCAAAAATAATAAATATCCTACGTACACTTTTAGACTTAACGGAAAGAGTTGTAACTCGTGATTGATTACATGAATTCTGAGGACGTCTGTAAAGTTTGTGGCGTGGTAATTTAAAGTGGGTGGGGTTACATTCAAGCTGAAATTTGGTGTACTACTTCATTGTGTATCTTTCTAAAGTTGAATAACCCTCACCCTCGGCCAGTCAGCTTTCAGCAGGTCATGTATATGTATTTGTGCTTTCTTTAGTGCTCTGTGTAACTTAAGAACTGGCTACTGAGCGGTGTGATTTGTGACGGTGCTTGGACCCCCTTAAATCGCTGCTTGTGGCTAAATTATTTTCATATAGTTTTATATAGTTTTATGTAAAATACAAATTTATTGTTTACAATATTGTCATGTTATTTTTTTCTTGTAAAATGAACTTTTCTGCAGATGACACTCCACAGACCCAGCCGTACCAGAACCAGCTGACGGTCCCGCACATGCTCGCCAACGCTGACTCGTCTCCCGAGTCGACACCGGGTCAGAGCCCTCTTCCTCGCTCATCTTCCTCGGCTAACCTGCAGTCCGCCAGCAAACTGATCCTCAGCTCCACCCTCGTTTACAGCCACAGACTGGAGCTCCCCCTGGGGGTGGAGGTGATCCGCGCAACACCGTCTGCAGGTACCCTGTGAATCCCTGTGTTACTATAGAAACGAGCGCCCTAATATAAGCCAGAGGCAGTGTTTTGTAAATGTTATAACTGTTTAAAGTACTCTGTACTTCAAATAAATAAGTATACAAACAAAATGATTTCTACATTTTTGTACGTACCGAGAGTAAAAGTACGAGCTAATTAGAATCCACAAAACGCAAATCTGCGAGAGAGATCACGCAAGAGTTCAGCGTAAGTGATTTTTTCCCTCCAGGTCACTTGAGCTCTTCCTCCATTTACCCGGTGTGTTTGGCTCCGTATCTGATCGTGACGGCGTGTTCGGATGGACGCGTCAGATTTTGGAGGTGCTCCGTGGATTCAGAAGATTCTCCCTCGTACCGCTGGGAGCCGTGGTGCCTCCTGAACGAGGAGGAGGACAACAACAGTGCCCTGAGCCTTTCCGGTCGCCCCGTCGCCGTCAGCTGCTCCTACACCGGCCGCCTGGCCGTCGCGTTCAAACAGTTAGTCTCTACCGAGCACAGCTCGAGCTCTAAAGACTTCTCCATGCACGTCTCCATCTTCGAGTGCGAATCCACAGGTGGGTCCGAGTGGGTTCTGGAGCAGACTATCCATCTGGAGGACTTCGGGAAACCTGTCAGTGCTTTGGACCCCAGAATCAGCGTGGACAGCAACCTGGTGGTTTATAGCAAGTCTGATCTGTTTGTTAGAACACAGAACCCTAATATTAAGCACTTTGTGCACCTGGATTGGCTCTCGAAAGAAGACGGATCGCACATCCTCACCGTCGGAGTCGGAGCCAGCATCCTGATGTACGGACGGATCTCGGGCATCGTCGCCGAGCAAACCGGCGGGAAAGATGGCATGGCCGTCGTCACCCTGCCTCTAGGTGGTAGCGTTAAGCAGGGCGTCCGCTCCCGCTGGGTTCTTCTGCGCTCCGTCGATCTGGTTTCCTCCGTGGACGGGACGCCGTCTCTTCCCGTTTCTCTTTCTTGGGTCCGAGACGGAATCCTGGTGATTGGGATGGACTGCGAGATGCACGTCTACGCTCAGTGGTACCAGGATAAGAAGCCCAGTGACTCCGAGGACAACGACGATGCTTTCATGGTGAAAAAAGGCGCGATCGAGATGACGGACGACGTGATCCGAGTTCCTGCCGTAATCCAAGATGGCGGACTTTTCGAGGCGGCGCATTCTCTGTCCCCCACTCTGCCTCAGTACCACCCCACCCAGCTGTTAGAGCTGATGGATTTAGGGAAGGTGAGACGTGCGAAGGCCATCCTGTCTCACCTGGTCAAGTGCATCGCTGGCGAGGTCGCCGTGGTTAGAGACGCCGTGGCAGGAGAGGGCGGAGCCAGGCGACACCTGTCTCGCACCATCAGCGTCACCGGAAGCACCGCCAAGGACACGATCGTCGCCGGGAGAGACGGCGGGCGCGATTACACGGAAATCAACTCCATCCCTCCGCTCCCGCTGTACGCCTTGCTCTCGGCCGACCTCGACACGTCTTACAGAAACAAGCTAGCCGATGACGTGAAATGTCAGGAGCGGGAGACGCGGAAGTCCTCAGAGGATCAGTACTCGGAGCTGTTCCAGGACTCCGCCGAAAACACTGATGACTTTGCGAGCTTCGCATGGGCGGACAAGGCGGAGAAGAAGGAGAAGAAGACTCGTGTGATTGATCTGTCGCAGTACGGCCCTACCTGTTTCGGTCCGGAACACGCACAGGTGCTCTCCTCTCACCTGATGCACTCCAGCCTGCCTGGACTCACCCGCCTCGAGCAGATGTTCCTGGTTGCGCTTGCCGATACCGTGGCAACCACCAGCGCAGAGGTGGGCGGAGCCACTGATAAACAGTACAGAGGTGAGGTTACTTCACTCTCCCTACACCCTTCACCGCTCTCCCTACACCGCTCTCCCTATACCCCTACACCACTCTCCCTACACCACTCTCCCTACACCCCTACACCCTTTACCGCTCTCCCTACACCCCTACACCCTTCACCGCTCTCTGAACATCTCTCTCTCTCTCACCAATATAAATAAAATCCAGCGTGATTAACATATCTCCTTAAACGGCCTTAATGTCCGACACTAGACTAATTAAACAGGGCGTTATCATGCTCTCCACACGCACCTACACTGCAGCTGATCAGCTGGTGTTTATTTAGTCTTTTAGAGAAGGTGAGATGTGAGCAGAACGTTCCAGACATCAGGACATCAGAGAGGTTCAGGGACATGCTCGCTCTCTCTCTCTCTCTCTCTCTCTCTCTGTGTGTGTAAGTGTGTGTGTGTGTGTGTGTGTGTGTGTGTGGTGTGTTTGTGTTACAGCGGTATGTTTACTCACTGTACTCTCCTGTCTTTGTCATGTGTGTGTGTGTGTTGTCCAGGTGGTGAGGCTCTGGATGAGTGCGGTCTCAGGTACCTGCTGGCGATGCGTTTACACACCTGTCTGCTTACATCACTTCCTCCTCTGTACCGCATGCAGCTGCTGCACCAAGGTAACTCCCTCATCCTGTCATATTTACACACCAAAACACTCTTGCATCCTGCTAACCAGGTGTGTGTGTGTGTGTGTGTGTGTGTGTGTGTGTGTAGGCGTCTCTACGTGTCACTTTGCGTGGGCGTTTCACTCCGAGGCTGAGGAGGAGATGTTGAACATGATCCCGGCCATGCAGAGAGGAGACCTGCAGTGGTCTGAGCTTCGCGCTGTCGGTGTCGGCTGGTGGATCCGAAACATCAACACACTGAGACGCATGGTGGAGAAGGTGATGCACACGCACGCACGCCCGCACACACACACACACACACACACACACACACACACACACACACGTGTACATGCACATACACACACGCGCATATACACACACACACACACACGCAGACACTCTCTCTCATGCATATACACACACGCACACTCACACATACATACACCAGGTACACACCACATCTGGAACACTCCTGCAACACACTTTGACCACACCACACCTGGAACACACATACACACACGCCTGAAATGCACTATTAACACACCTGTTATATAGATAAAGACAGGTACTGTAATATTAATAACATTGAGAATGTATTTGGGATTAGATATAAGACAGCCATGTTTCTCTGATTCTCTCAGCTGATGGGGTGAACATTAGTACATGTGTATTAACTAAATCTCAGGTTTACAGTGTGTGTAAATATTTCTGTCTGTGTTCCAGGTGGCCAAAGCAGCGTTCCAGAGGAATAACGATCCCCTCGATGCTGCACTCTTCTACTTGGCCATGAAGAAGAAAGCTGTGCTCTGGGGCCTGTTCAGGTAACTGCATTCATACACTCCACACACTTCCAGGTCTCACGTGTTGGGTGCTGTGAAGGGTTTTTTTAAATTGCATCTAGATGTTTTAGTTTATCAGTATAACCTCACGTTGTCTCGTGTGTGTGTGTGTGTGTGTGTGTGTGTGTGCCGTGCAGGTCTC
>JANDJT010000013.1:48978-53978 GCA_024331685.1 Stegophilus panzeri | reverse complement strand
ATACAGATAAATAAATAAATAGACTAATAATAATCTCTCTCTCCCATATTCAAATTCTCTCATTCATTCAGTAGCCCCGCCCCCAACACCTCCTGCTGAGGAAGTGGACCGTCAACGCCGACGGTTTAACATGCGTATGCTGGTTCCGGGTCGGCCTGTTAAAGAGACACAGGCCACGCCCCCTCCGGTCCCTGCCGAACGCCCCGCCTACAAGGAGAAGTTCATCCCCCCGGAGCTCAGCATGTGGGATTACTTTGTGGCAAAAGTAAGCGCTCCCCCCTTTCAGCTGTTACAAGAGTGATTCACTTAATATGATTCTCTGACTGACTGAATCAGTGTCTGACTGAATCAGTGACACTCGATCAGTGTTGGTACAGTTAGTAGAGATGAATCAGTTTCAAACCTTCAAACGAGTGAATCAGATGAGTCATTTGATAAGAATAAAATTACACAGAGAATTATTGTTGCACTGATTGTTTTTAGACTGAATCTGAATCACTAGACTCACTGATTCAGGTCACTGAGTCTCAGGAGTGAATCAAGACAAACAACTCAGTTCAGTTTAATTAAATTCAAGGTGTTTATTTAATAAACAAACATGCGTTTGTGCTGCAACGTTAAACATAAAGAAATTAACACAATAAGAAGAAAAATGGTAAGTGAATTTTCTGACACACACACACACACACACACACACACACACACACACTGTTGCATGCAGATCTGTTGATGTTTAACCTCTGAACACAAAGCACACTTATCACTGTTATGACTTCCTCTGTGTGTGTGTGTGTGTGTGTGTGTGTGTGTGTGTGTGCGTCGTAGCCCTTCCTGCCTCTGTCAGACAGTGGAGCTCTGTATGACTCTGATGAGAGCGGTGATGAAGATGAGGAGGATGATGATGATGCGTTCCTGTCTGATACTCAGATGACTGAGCACAGCGACCCAAACTCATACAGGTTGCACACACACACACACACACACACACACACACACAGAGGTTATAATTAACACATGGTCTTGAACAGCATCCTAGTTCTCACTTCAGCTGGTGGTGTCCTACATTACCCACAATGCTGTTCCAATATGTGAAGTTATCTTTATCTCATTATCTCACAGGAATAATGAGAACACACCACCAGCTGACAAATTATAGATCGAATTAGATCACTAACACATCACAAATATTCGTTTATAAACATATTTAATGTCTTTCAGGCCGGAGCTTAATTTTACACAACATTATTATTATTGTTAACTCGAGAATAATGTTATTATTTACATGATATTAAAGGAGACCTGTCTGTCTCTTTCTTTGTCTCTCTCTCACTCTCCCCCTGTAGTTGGTGTCTGATCCGCTTGGTGATGATTAAACTCGCTCTACACAATGTGAAGAACTTCCTCCCCATCGCAGGACTCGAATTTACAGGTAAAACACACACACACACACGTACACACACACACGCTCACACACAGCGATGAACTCAGATGCGCACACACATATACTTCATCTGTCTCTATTTACATGCTTAATCTCTCCCTCTCTTTCCTTACCCCCTTTTTCTTCCCTACTTTCCCCTGTTTTTTTCTCTCCCCTCCTCTCTCTCAACTTCTCCCATCTTTCTCTTTTCCTCCTCACTCCATCATGTCTATTTTCTGTTTCCTTCCCCCATTTACTTCTATCGCCTTCTCTTCTCGCCTCTTTCTCTCACACCCTTTTCCTGTCTTTATATCTCTCCCTATTTCTCCCTCTCTTCCTCGGGCTTTCTTTTATGTTCTTTCTCCCATCCTCCTTTCTCCCATTTTACATCTTTCTCTGTTTCATTTCTCCAACTTTCTGTTCTTTCTCTTTTCCCCCTGCTCCTGCTGTCTTGCTGTCCTCCTCTCTTCCATTCCTTCTCCCATTTGTCTCTTTTCCGCTCTCTCTCTCTCTCTCTCACTCTCTCTCTCTCTCTCTCTCAGATCTGCCTGTGTCGTCTCCGCTCTGTAACTCTGTACTGAAGTGTATGGAGAATTGGGAGCAGCAGCTGCAGGAGAAGATGAACAGATTTGATGGTCCTCCACCCAACTACATAAACACCTTCCCTACAGACCTCAGTGTGGGCGGAAGCCCCGCCGCGCTGCGCCACAAAGCCATGCTGCAGCCTGACAACACGCCCTTCAGGTACACACACACACACACACACCTCATCTCTGAATGACTGACACCTTACACTCTCTCTTCTGTATGTTTGCTCTCAGCCAATCAGAGCACACCATTTTGGTCGCCCTGAAGAATGATGGTTCTGTATCTCTCTCTCTCTCTCTCTCTCTCTCTCTCTTTAGAGCGAAGCACCGCCTCTCCTTCCCCGCCCGCCGTCTTTGGCACTTCCTGGTGAAACAGGAAATCCTCCAGGAGACTCTGATTCGGTACATCTTCACCAAGAAGAGGAAGCAGAGTGAGGTAATGAAAGGGGGCGGAGTCAAGAAGTCTGGTCACACCCCTTTATAGTGCGCGCACATGTGGGTGTGTGTGTGTCCTGCAGAGAGAAAGGAGACAACGCACAGGGAGATCAGATATACAGGTTAAAGAGATATCATCAGAGAGGGTTAAAAATAATTATTTTTGTCATTTCAATAAATTAATATTAATGTGTTAATTAACCAATCAGTTAAGTAACACACAACTTAATTAGCATAATTATACATATAAATATCATATCGATAACATTTGGTGTAAATAAATAGCTAATCAACTACAGTTTAAGTGTAATTAATGTGTTAATGATTTTTTTAAAAAATCATTTATGATTAATTATTGATTATTTATTAATTAATTGTTTGATTTATATTAATTTGTTTAGTAATAAAAATAAACACATCAGAATATCACAGAAAAACTCCAGCAGCAATGTGAACAGGTTTGATCAGAAAGTCATTCATGTATACGCACCCATACACACGCGCGCGCGCACACACACACACACACACACACACGCACACGTCTTATCTAGACCACTGTTCAGAACTCTTATTTTTTTCCTCTGTGCATGTGTGTGTTGTGTTGTGTTCCATGTGTGTGTTGTGTTGTTATGTTGTGGTGTGTATTGTGCAGTGTTTAGAGAACCATGTGGAGTGTCACACACACAACTGTGTAGCAGGAGCTCACAGAATCAACAAGGTAGTACTGAGTGTGTGTGTGAGCGAGAGAGAGAGTGTTTTTGTGTGTGTGTTTTACTCTTTTCTCCAGGGTTTGAGCTTTTATCCTTTTCTGAACCTGCTGTGATCACTCACTCTCTCACACACACACACACACACACACACACACACACACACACACACACACAGTTCTTCCTCTCCCTCCTCCCCACAGGAGCGTCTCTCCACTCTACTAACTGGTGTAGGCACTAAACTCTCTCTCTGTCAGATGATCCGGACCCGGGGCTCCTTTTTATGCAGTTAACATCTAAACGACCTCCAATTAACCTTCAATTAACATTCAATTAACCTCCAATTAACCATCAATTAACCTCCAATTACCCTTCAGTTAACCTCCAATTAACCAATCAGCTTAGACCCCTTTGGTGTTTTATGGCAATGTCTCACACTGAGGGTTAAACAGATGGGATAACTTTGCGCTCTGTGTGTGTGTGTGTGTGTGTGTGTGTGTGTGTGTGTGTGTAGGTGGAGGCGGATCTTGGTTATCCTGGAGGAAAAGCTAAAGTTATCCACAAGGAATCCGACATCATCATGGCTTTTGCTATCAATAAGGTAGAAATATATATCTTTTTAATGTTGAATATTTTACAGCACCTTTTAGAGGGAAAAATGCAGAGTGTGTGTGTGTGTGTGTGTGTGTGTGTGTGTGTGTGTGTGTGTGTAGGCTAAACCCAGTGAGATTGTCCTGGCCTCGACTCATGATGTTCAGGAAGTGGATGTTTCCACTCTGCTGGCTGCGCAGCCATACACCTGGATCGGAGATGACTTTGACAAGGAGTCACGCAGGTCTGTGTCTCTCTGTGTGTGTGTGTCTCTCTGTGTGTGTGTGTGTGTGTGTGTGTGTGTAAAAATATTTGTTTGCTAATGTTATTTTTTTCCCTTCTTAGCTCGGAAGATGACTATCGCTCCTCCCACACCAACATCGCACAGGCAAGCTCCGCCCCCTTTGCTCCTCCCCCGATGTCGGTCTCCGCCTCTATGCCATGGCTCGGCAGCGGACAAACTAGCATGGGCGCTAGCGTGGTACGTCTGTTCCGTATAGGCTGAAAGTGCTGCACGTTAAAACACACCAAAAATAAAAGTTTAAAAAATTGTATTTTGTATAATATAATAATAATAACATATATATATATATATATATATATATATAAAATGTAATATTAAAATGTATAAAATATATATAAATATAATATACCATAATTTTCATCCCAGAAATCTTTTTCCAATGCATTATTTTTCAGATATTTATATAGAAAAAAAAAAACAAAAAAAAACCATGGGCCAAAACTGTGTTTTATGCAAAGACAGGCTGTTTTACAAATTAGCATAAAATTAGCATATTTCTGCACCAGTTGACACATTAACCAGATTAACATCCAGATTAAATATTAAAATATTGACATCCAAATATAACATGATATAGAACTTAAAGGTGTGTGTGATTACACTCTTAATACAGAGTATTTATATGAATAAATATGTACACACACACACACACACACACACACACACGTGATTATATAGATGACTGTAATAGAAATAATCCCAGTGAGATCACATTGATGAAGATCACAGTGTGAGCAGAGAGAGAGATAGAGAGAGGGAGATAGACGGAGAGAGAGAGAGAGAGAGGGAGAGAGAGATGGACGGAGAGGGAGAGAGAGATGGACGGAGAGGGAGAGAGAGATGGACGGAGAGAGAGAGAGATGGACGGAGAGAGAGAGAGATGGACGGAGAGAGAGAGAGAGAGATGGACGGAGAGATGGACGGAGAGAGAGAGAGAGAGATGGACGGAGAGAGAG
>JANDJT010000013.1:29755-43323 GCA_024331685.1 Stegophilus panzeri | reverse complement strand
CTGTCTCACTCTCATTCCATAACTTCAGATACAATCTGTCTCACTCTCATTCCATAACTTCAGATACAATCTGTCTCACTCTCATTCCATAACTTCAGATACAATCTGTCTCACTCTCATTTCATACCTCCAGATACAATCTGTCTCACTCTCATTCCATAACTTCAGATACAATCTGTCTCTCTCTCATTCAATAGTACTAGATAAATCTGTCTCTCTCTCATTCCATTTGCCTGCAGTTAAAACTCCATTCCTAATGGCTATAGTTAATTCTGTCTCTCTATTCCTAAACCTGTCTCACTCTCTTTATAGCTGTAGATGTAAACATGTCTCACTCGCTCTCAGACCTGTCTCTCTCTCACGTATTCCCCGTGGTGTTTTATTCAGTGCTCCGAGACGTTTACTTTAAGCAGAAACAGTTACATTTTGCACAGAACTTTTTTTCTTGACTCATTTTATTTATGGAGGTGTTTGTGTTTACCTGATCACGTGTCGTGTTTGTTCTTTTGAAACCGCTGTACTCCTCATCGACCTATTTCCCGTGCGATGTGACCGTAAGGTGCGATGTTTCCCGCATCACTGGTTTTATTTCTGAAATGTTTCAGCGCGTATGTAAACGTTTGCACTCGGATGTGGAGATGCTGTGAAAGTCGGAAAGACTGGACGATGTTTTAGGGGGAAATGTTCTATATCCAGATGAATGTTTAGTTTTAAATGAATATAAATATATAAATATAAATAACTATAGATCTGAACTAGCTGGACATAGCTTGTACAAACCGTTTTAATTTATTCTGTTTGGTTTTTATCATACTGGCTGCAATAGATGTATATTTGTTTTGGATGTATGTGATATATTTATTAAACTGTTTGTGTTTGTGTACGGTCTGCTGGCCATCATGTCCACTGTACGTGTGTGTGTGTGTGTGTGTGAGAATGAGTGTGTGTTGAACCGATGGTCCTTTTGCTTCTCGTCTGTAGTGTATTTATTAATTAGGTCATGCCGTCTGTGTGAGGAAAGTTCTGGAAGAACAGAGATCGTTCTATCATGGTCAGAGTTTTACCTTTGTAAAGTAAGTTGAATAAATTTCTTTTTATTTCATCTGCACTTTTGTTTTTTTCCCCTCACGTCTACTGATAGCGTAGTTGGAGTTTCTCGAGCTACTGATACACCCAGCACGTCCCCGGTTGTGTTTTATTCCTCTTACACCACATTTAATATTCATTTATAGTTACATTTAGAGTTCGTTTCTGTTCCTCATCTCCTTACAGATCAACAGTTACACACGGTTTTGAATCCTGTTTATCATTAGTGGAGCGTCCGCCGTACCAGACCCTGTAAATGAGCTGTTACTATAGGAACGATAACTCGCGTACATCGTTCGGTGTGTACTTATGTGTGTTTGTAGTTCTCGAATATTTCACGTTCTTGAATTTTAACCAGAAATGTTCACACACACTTGCAGTGTACAGAAATGCCGCGATTACTGTTTTCAATTGTTTTCCAAATGTAGTAAACGTGACCGCTTGGCCATTTTAAATCTGTTTATTTGCCCGAGTTTCACTGTAAAGAAAAAAAAAAAAAAGCTCTAAAATGACCTAGCTTGCCATGTATACCTGATTTCGTTACTTTAGACTAAATACATTGTGATAAAGTGACAAATAATTGGCTGTGTACAAATAATTCTGCTGCCAACAGTTTCCTGTTCTCTCTGTCCTCAGCCATGACCTGCTATTATATATAAAATACTATAGAATACACGAAAATCAACAAAGACTCCGTGTATATCAAGCTTCACTGATGCTAAATACTAACGCGAAACTTGTCTTGTGGTTATACTAAAGTTTTTCCCTCCAAAAGTTTAGCTAGCTCGCTAATTTTAAAGTCACCGCCCACATGATTATACGTTAACGTACATAAACAAACATAACAGTGGAGATTGTCGTCACCTTTTAATTCAATCACAAGCGCATTTAAGACTTGATTTATTTAAATATACACATTTGTAGGAATAACAATACAAAAGACTTGTGTTAGGAACACTGTTACTGCTAATTGTTAGAACGTGTGTGTAAAGTTTATAATGAAATAAAGAGATTAATATTCAGCATATTTTGTAACAACATCTGTAAGGCGAAAGCCAAAAACAATGCAGTACAATGTGTAACATATAAACAACGTCGAATACAGTACAGTTCAGTACAAATCCCAAGAACAAATCATCCAACTGTTAATATTTATCATTTAATTACGGTGGAAAGAACCGAATGTTTGTTTCAGGTCCTGAGCGTTCACTAAGGTGCAGTACTTCATACTGGAACACCCATCAAAACGCAAGATAAAATAATTTACAACTTCTTTTTTTTTTTTTTTTTTAGGTCAAAATGTATTTCCAGTATGACTGGAGCTCATAAATACAGTCAAGTTCAAAATCTGTTTTTATTTCATGAGAACTTACGGAATATATTCTGTGTTTTTAGCTCGTGAGAAATTTGAGAATAAAATCTTTCTAGATCTTGTTCACGTCCTTCGTTTCATTTCGTATCGCCCTTTCATTGAAACATCTGGAAAAAAAAAATCTAAAATCTGTGAATTTAGAATAGAAGCGTAATAGAAACAGTATGGGTACAACGATGTCGAAGTTTTATAGACTCAACACACTGAGGTTCTAGTGTTAGACTTCCTGTAACATCGCCTCCTTGATGCACATCACATTTCAGTGCGTTTTAGTAATAGAGTTAATGAGCTTTAAATTAGTCAGAACTGAACCGAAGTCTGTGGAGTTTAAGGTTTAAACTCCACTGCAGGTAGAAATGATGACTTTTGGATAAATTCCATCTATATCACGTCGACGCTTGACGTGTAGCAATACAAATATCTAAACTCAACTGAAAAATGTTTTTCACTGTGTTTGTCCGCCATTTCATCTGCAACTTAAAAGAAGGCTTTAAGCTCCGCCCACTTCAAAATCACGTCATATCTCTGAAAAGCTTGTTTTTTAGGTTATGATGATTATACAGGTCAATTTAAAAAAAAAAAAAAAAACTTTATGAATGACACTAAACTAGTGTGTAAATACGTTATTTAAACCACATTATATTAAAATGTTTCTAGCCCAAATTAGAAGCTTATTACAGAGGAACTGCTCGAAATATTGAGTATTGTTGGATTTATGTTTGATTTTATACTGAAAATAGCATTGCAACAAACTTCTGTAAAAGTCTGAGCAGTGAAATCAACATTTTGATTCTGACGTCGTCCTAGATTTAGACTTTTGGTTGTAGAAAGTATGCAAAATCATGCATATTTAATTAGACAAAGCCTCATTTGCATAAATAGATGCATATTTCTTTAAAAATATTCCAATAGCAAAAAAAAAAAAAGAGACTGGTTGTGATGTTTATTGTTTAAAAATGACTATATTCCTTGTAGTGTTTTGCGATTAAAAATCAATTTGGAATAAATTGGGGGGGATAAAGGAATGGACACGAACGCTGTATTGGTGAAGAGTAATTTTGAAAGAAAACCATTCCTCTAGGACCCAGAGGATTTCATATATTAAAAACTGTAATCAGTCATCAGAAAGAAAATGGACTTTGTAGGATTTGACATGTCCGCTGTCCCAAACGTATAAATGCCGGTCTTTAGGATTGTAAGACATCATGGATAGCACGCTAGCCGGAGTCCAGAGGTCGACGCTAACGTTGAGAGGTTTTTGTTTGAGGAGATCGAAGGCGTAGGTCACTCTGGTGTCTTTAACGTCAGTGACGTAGAGGACGCCGCACGCGATGAAGGCGTTTCCCGCCTTGCTTCTCGGGTAGCTGGTGTTAATGTACGCCGTTATAGAGAACGTTTTCTCGTCCAGTTGCGCCACCACGATGTTCTCGTCGACGCTCGAGGCGAAGACGAGCCACAAGCCGCTTTCATCCGCCGCCATTTTAAAGTAGGTCTTAGAGTTCCGCAGCAGGTAGGACAGGTTGTGGTAGAAAGCGTTCTCTATGGCCAGTGTGTGTAACGTCTCAGTGTGAAGATTATATCTGTGAAAGTACCATAAATGTAAATTTTCTGTAAATGTTTACTTACAGTATTACAATATTTACAGTTAACATCGTTTCTCTGTAAAGACTTTACAGAGAATTTGAATGTAACATTGTAACTAGGCTAAGTTTGTTAAAGTTTGATTAGTAGAAATGGTTTATTTACTTATGTTGCAGTTTACACTCCTGGGGGCCAAGCCCAAAATGGCAAATATTAATATATAAATATTCACTTATACAGTCTTCTTGTACACAAAGCTAAAATCATGATCTTAAAATGTTTGATGTAAAATTCAAACTAACACATGTCTGGGTGTACAAAGTAAAATAAAGTCAAAATAAAAATAAATAAAAAGCTGTTTGGCAGGTTTACCCATGAGGCTTAAACATTTAAAGAAATCGAAGGGAAATGCTATTCCATACGAAGTTACTTTATCTGTCTGGGTAATTCTCGATAATTTCCTGACCAGTTATTTCTTGTTAAGACCCATATTTGGGCCACTTGGGTCTTGGCTCATTTTTTATTTTTTTTATTTTGCCCATGAGTGTAAGTGTAAGGTTTTTCCAAATCCAATAAAATTACCAACGTAAAATTTTTAAGTAAAAATTCATTGCATCATATAATTCCTCTGTAAACCTGTTTGTAAGAAGGTTAAATTTGGTTACTATAAAAAAATTTAAATATGTTAAATATGATCAAAATAGGGGTTTTTTTTTTTTTTTTTTTTCATTGTAAGGAAAAAAATCTAAAAACATTACAAGTGTGCAAAGTTTCTTAAGAATTTGCTCATTTCTTTAAAATAAATAAATAAATCTAATTCTCCCTGCATTTTACCCATGGCTACGCATTCCACACCTGCCTGAGCAGTTGATAATTCTGTGGTTAGATATGATAGAAATATCTAAATATTTCTTACCTGGCGATGCTGTAGGTTCCGGCGATGTGGTAATAAATGAAGTTGTTGTGAACTAAATGTCCACATCCTTGGAAAAACTTCTTCACGTCGATCGACTTGCTGCTGCTGTTCTGCCAGGCGGCGATGCTGCTGAACTCCTTCATAATACGACCTACAGCAGATAGAGACACGATCTCACCTGGAAATCTCCTCACAGAAAACCTCGAAGTATCAGCCATTACAAGTCCAGGTGAATGAGTGTTACTATAGAAACGATAACGTACTAATATACAGTAGAACGAGCGCATTAATATAAACCTGTGATTTGCAGCTGAACTACTGTCAGAGCTGCTGTTCTAGAAAACTAATCAAGTCCTTCTGACCAATCACGATCCAGCACTCAGCAGCGCTGGGGGATAATTATATACGGTATACGTTACAGCGTCACACTGATTTGAGAAGAGTTAGAACACGGTGCTCTCTCAATCTCCTCACGTCCGATGACGTACCTGAGAAATGTTCTGCTACCCAGATCTTCTCATCATCTCCCACTGCTGTGTCTTTCATCCAGGTTCCGAACGTACTCTCCATCTTCGCCAGGTTCCTCGGATCCTTTACTGACTTTATGATGCACTCTGCCACAGGAAATACATTTTGTTTTGTCCATAAAATGTCTAATAGCTCATGAGTGGGACTAATGGAGCACCACACATTAGCAGCTTCTTCAGTCTTAGAACGGTTCTATGTAGAACCCTACAACAGAGTGTTTCCTGTCAGGAAAGGTTCCAAGTAAAACCATTTTAAGAAGCTAAGAACTCTTAATTACCCAATGAGCCTTTAGCAGAATCTATATCCTTAAAGGTTCTATGTAGAACCCTACAACAAAGTGTTTCTCTATCAGACTGGATTCCAAGTGGAAGCATTTTACAAAACTAAGAAACCTTAATTGTCCAGTGAATCCTTACCAGCTTCTAAACCCTCTACAGGTTCTACTCTACGTAGAACCGTACAAAAAGAGAGTTTCCCTTTCATAAACTCTCTCCAAGTAGAACTATTTTAGGATGATTGGAACTCTTAATTTTCCAATGAGCCTTTAATTATCCTTAAAGAACCATTTTTTTGTCTCACAGTGTATCAAGTACCAAGAAGCCACAGTAAATCTGACAGGTTCTAGGTATTAAGAAGAACCCAGATAATACATACCATATGCTACTAGAAATAAAAAGTTCTTCAGGAGTTCTTTAAGGGCTCTAAGTTTCCAAAAAAAAAAATTTATAAATTACTACTACTTGGAATCATATAATTAAAAAAATCATATATAATCAATAGAAAAAGGGTTCTTTAAGTGTTTTTTTTTTTTTTTTTTTTTTGCATAATTCATTGAAATATTCAGTGTTCTTAAGTTCCAAAAGGGTTCCACATGGAACGCAGATCCAGAGTAAAATCAGATTAGTTAAATAATATAAATGTGTAAATCGTTTGCAGACATTTTTAATTATAATGTAAATGATTTGATCAGTAATGCAGCACACCTGAGAAGGTGAGTAATTTGTGTCTGTACCGTTTTTTGAGGTCTTTCCCCGCTTCCCTGGTCCTTGACTCATCATATGATCATGTGAAACAGCGTGAATGAAACCTGGGGTAAAAAACAGACATAAATCAGCACAAGTTTCAGGCGTGTAAATGATTCACGCGTTTTCCTGACTAGTGATGCGTACACTGAAGTGAGAACATCAACAGTATAACAGACACAGTTGACTTCATGGACTTTTTACGCAGTTCTCCTGCCTTGTAGATGCACCAAGTGTCCCTTTAATCAGCTACAACTACCACACAGGTCACTGTGTTAGTATATCATTACCGACTATAGAATATCTGTTATGAATGCACAAGTATCGGCACCCCATCTACCTTTTATGAGGGGGCACGATGTGGATGGTGCTTTTACTCTTCTACAATCAGATGGATTAGATGTAGATTCTTCATAATATTAATAATCATCATAATTGCTATATATGTAGAGTCCTGCGTTTAAAAGTGTTCTTTTATTTTACTTAGCAAAGATGTAGAAGAACAATACTAGCCAAAACTGCAAAGTTTTTAAAAAACATTCTGTGAGCCACCAGTTTCACACACAATTCAGTAAATTAGCAACTGAGGAGAAAATCCAACTGCTGATGATCATAATCAGACTCCCGATGTGGTCTACAGAGATGCGGATGATACTGCCCATGGTTTACTTTACATTTTCAAATGTAGAGATTTTTAGTGTTTACTTAACGAGTAATAATATCAACAATGGGTGAAATGGTAAGTTTGTGTAAAGTTACTGAGTTTGCACTTTGTTGCTAATTTCACTGTAAAATTCTCCCCAAAGCTAGATAAATTCACCTGCTTTCCCTGTTTAACCGTATATTCATTAGACTTTCTCTTCAACAGAAGTTCACGAATATCCTAAACAATAACTTTAAGTAGAAGTCTCTATTGGACCTATAACATATTCAATAAACTGTGATCAAATGTAATAATATAATATAATTCATGTACTGTTAATACATAATAACGACCAGCTGAACCTAAATCATGTTAGTGCTGTATGGTTGATCAAAAAACAAAAGAAAACACTGGTGTATGATTGACTGAGGTGTTTTTAACCATGTTAGTGTTTGCTGAAACCCATGAAACAGATGACAGTTATAGGAGAGGGTTACTAAGGAAACTGAGGGGGAAAAAAGAGGGCTAATACAGTCTCTCAGGCGTTTTCACTATGTTAGCATTAGCGCTACCTTCAGATGCATGGCCCATGTGCAGGTGAGCTCTCTGAGTTCTGTTTCTGGCTGGTCTCGGTGGTCCAGGTGGTCCTGGAAGCCCAGGTGGGCCAATCGGACCTGGAGCTCCAGGGGGTCCCATGGGGCCAGGAGGACCTGCCAGGTAAACAAACAAAAAAAGCTGAAATCCCCAATGGAAAGTAAAAACTAAGAGAGAAAACTATTTCTTTTTATATTATTTTGCATATATTTCTCTTCAAAATCGAAGATACACCATTTTAGATAATTGTATATATTGCATTAAAGGTGCATTAGGTAAGATTAGTCCATTTCCCCTTCCCAGCATTCTGGACCAGAAATCACTTTCCTTTTAATGGCTTAAACCATTATTTTATTATCACGTTCTACATATTTTGTAAGTTATTTGTAGAAGTAAGATTGTTTAGTTTTTTTTTAAATTGACTATTGCACCGTTAACTCCAAACAGGAATTTTAATATTTACCTTCTACAATCACATCATTAGAAGGTTCTCCCTTTTCTCCAGGTCGTCCTGGGTCACCTTTCACACCTGGCTCACCTGGATCACCTTTTTCACCTGGAGGACCTAAAAAAATAATAATAATAATAATTTTTACATTCCAAGCACCTCTTAAACATGAAATACCGCTCTAATGTGCTTATTAATGTGCATTTATGAGATTTAAAAAAGTACAAACAGAACAATCCTCTTCACGTGTCTGAAGTAATGAGCAAAAACAGAAGAAGGTAATTTATAGGAAAAACAACAACATTAACAACAGGAAATATTCATCACTGCATGCTCAAAATTCCCAGCACAGAATATATCTGAAGATTTGATTCTGTGCATCAAAATGAAATATAAATGCTTCATGGCTACTGAATCTCACACAATGGAAGTTTAACCACAGCGTCACCAAATATTTTCACATATTCCACCGCAGTGTGACGCTTATCGGAGCAGTCATCGTTTTTTTACAGTCAGTCTAAATGTTTTCCAGAAGCTTCTCATCAGGGGAATAAAGAATTTCATTCACGTCTCCTCCGTGACTCAGTGTCTCAGTCCTCCAACACCAACAATCCAGAGCATCAGTGTGACTTAAAAACCCACAACTACGACTGCCTCCGTTTCCTATCAAAGACTTCTCACAGTATTCCCACTGAGGCACAATAACATTCCGATTCAGTACAGATACTGAAAAACCACCAGATCCACAACCCGGAAGGACGAGTGAAAAGTGAACTTTCATAAAGAGCTGATGTCCTCTTCCTTTACTGCAGCAGTCTTCTGAATTCCCAAGCAGCCACTGGATGGATAATTTGGGAATGGTGTAATAGGCAGAATTCCCACCCAAAATTGGATCATGGCAAATAATGGAAGAAGTGCCCAAGCATTTGACTGATGAGTGGTAATAGTGCAAAGAATCAAATGTCCAATCCTTTCTTGGATCAATAAAAAAAATATATAGATATATAATCTATAATAATATATATAATCCACAGAATTCCCATCTCTTTGGTAGACCACTGAGAATCATGTAATGAGCAGAAATTCCTACTGTTTGATGAATCACTGAGAATGGATTTGGATGGAAGAGTGTAATGGACAAAATTCCCAAATGAAATTCCACACTCTTTAATGGATCACTGGGAATGTATGGACAAAATTACCAATCCTTTGGCAGATCAATTTGAATGATGTAATGGTCAAAAAGTCCACCGCAAAATTCCAGGCATTTTAATGACCCACCGGGAATGTTACATTTGGAACGATATGGATAAAATTCCCAATTGCATAAGGGCAGAAATCCAAATTTTTGTTCTGTATAAAATTAACAATTTGCTAATTTTGATGGATCGTTTGGGAACGGTGTAATGGGCAACATTCCCAAACCTAATTCAAAACTCTTTAATGGATCACAGAGAAAGTGTAGATAAAAGTCCCGCTCCTTTGAAGGATCGGTGGTAATTGCGTAACGGCAGAAATCCCTTTTTAAAATAAAACTGACCGTTTGTAAACGTTTGGAACGGTGTATCTTTAAGGAAGACTATATTTATCTGACCTCTTTTTCCTCGTTTACCGGGTGCTCCAGGTTCTCCTGGCAAACCGGGAATTCCGTCTGTCCCGTTGTATCCTGGCATTCCATCCACACCTGGCAAACCTGCCATTCCCAATGATGTTATTGGTAATTTAACACATCATTTATCATCAATTAACTATTTCTTTTGGATATTTTTTATCTTATAAAATATTTGTTATGGAAACATTCATAGAGACTGAATGCTGTATTAATGAATGCTGTATTAATGAATGCTGTATTAATGAATGCTGTATTAATTAAGGGTTTATTGAAGATATTTTCCTACCTGGTGGTCCGGGAGGACCTGTTAAAAAAATGTAGAAAGTTAATGAAGATCTTCATACATTAAAGAAAGTCAGAAATATTCTTTATTTAATTATTGGAATTGTTCATGAGGAGAAACGTACCAGTGAGACAAACTCCTTTAGTGCTGTTACAGATGTCCAGTAACACTTTAACCTTAAAAACAAAAACACGTTTAAAACAAATAAAGACTTTTCCTCTCTCGCACATTATTTGTGCCAGCTTCGGGAGATTAGACCACTTACTGATTAAAATAAGGAGGCTTAATTATTATAATTATTATAATTATTATAACTGGAAAATTATACTACAATATTATAAAGAATATTTGAAGATGTTCAGAAAAATGTTCCACATACAAACAAAATCATTATTTTAAGAAAGTCAGTCCAAGAGAGGGAAGATATATCTGTTTTGGAAAATTCAAGGCAAAATATTTGGATTTTGAATGAATTATTTGGTGGATTTTTCTGATTTGATAAAATCGACTACAAAATCAATTACTTTCGTTATTTTTCAGGTTCCATTTCCGGATAATGTTCATACAGTATATTTATTCAAAATATAAAATCATACTTGCTTGAGTATTATTCACTTTAGGGAAAATATTTTGGATTAGACTGAAGGATGTTCACATGATTTCTTATTTTATACATTTTTATAAACACCAATCTGCCATTTTATTTTTAGTTCTCACCGGCACCATGGAGTACGTCATCATCATCATCATCCCATCGTGCTGCACTGTCCTGTGATAGAAATCCGGATGGTCCTGAACGTTCCTCTCCTTGTTACTCGATGCTTCTTCTCCGGTTCCGTCTCCTGAAACCTCGGCCAGTTTCTCCTCCAGTTCCAGCTGAAGTTTCTGCTGCAGAGCCTGAGCTTCCTTCAGCTCCTGACTCCTTTTATTTCTGGAGTTTTGCTGCAGATCTTCCTGGATCTCCTGCTGATTTCTGCTCATCTCCGTCATGAACTCCACCACCGAGCTCTGAGAGATTTCCTCCAGACGAGACTCCACCGCATCCATCCGATTTCCAAACTCTTGGGTCTGGAGAAGGAGCAACATAAATCCTGCCGAGTTCAGCAGAGTGAGCACACTGACGATCCCCAGCGTCCAGTGAAACGTCCACGACAACCGGAGGGACTCTGACATCTTCATCTGGAGCTCCGGGGAAGAAATCCACAGAAATATGAGGCAAAAACGGTGCAGAAAGAAGTGAGGAACGACTAAAGAGGAAGAAAAAAACGGTTGGAAAAGAAGTCCAAATAAATAATCGATTCAAATTTATACAGGAGAAAAATGTGTAAAAAAAAATTAAAAAGCAGTTAGTTTGGAAAAAGTGTTCAATTAAAACAGGGGAAAGAAACAAACCCTCAAAAATTTATTTTACAAAATTCAAGCTAAAATTATACTGATATAAAGTAAAAAAAAAAACTGTGACAATAAGCTGTTATATTAAAAAACATCAAGTTAAGTTTTTTTTTTTTTGTTTTGTTTTTTTTAGATATAAATGTTTGACAAAGTCCAGAAAAATCCTCTTAAATTCAAGGCCAAATTCTTAAGAGCTGTAAAAAGTACAATAAAAACATTTCTAGACAAAAAATGTAGGTAATATGTAAAATAAAAATGTTTAACCTATAATTTAAAAAATCAACAAACACATGAAGATTTCCAGAGTGAAGAATCCCACGAACTGCAACGCCGCAGCCCTGAGACGACAATAAGACGGCGTCGAGGCGTGTGCTGAAGGCGACACACAAACGCAGCTGTTGTTCGGTGGTGTTTCTGAAGCCCCTCGTCTGTACGGTCACCTGATTTATATTCAGCAGAGTCGAATTCTTTATTCTGACTGGGGGCTGAAACACGCAACTCATCACTGCAGCTCGTCAACGACGACAACGACGACAACGACGACAATAACGACAATAACAACAATAACAACAATAACAACAACGGATCGCCTGCGACAAGGAACAGATTTATTTATTCACTGACCAACAGGACGTCCGAGAGAGTAAATTAACTCAGTTTCAAACTAAAGAGCCAAAAACGTTTCATTCTTAAAATAACAAAATGGAAAAAACACGATTAACTATAAGAACACTAATGATGATGGTTATTATTTTTATTATAATTATATGAGTAATTTAAATATATCATTAAATTAGACATGAAAAGGGGGCAATGAGGTTTAGCAATAAAAATTTAGTTAGAGCAATTTTATACAGATATATTTCGAGATTTTATCAGAAAGTGCCATTTACATAAATAAAATAAATAAAAAAGATTAACTATAATGCTACTAATAATAACAAAACCAACGTAATTTTTTATAGCACTTAAAAAAAAAAAACCACATTCAGAGAAATAAAAACTAAGCGATATGACAAGCGATATTAAAGATTTTTAAATATTTCTTCAGACTTTTTTTATGCTTTTTATTTTCTAAAACTAAAACACACTATAACCAATATGAATAATGTATTAATAATAATATTGTACGTTACTGAGTTTATTTGTAAATCGTTATTTTGGAAGAGAAAGGAACAAACAGAAGAAGAGACGATTGTAAATAAACACATTCTGATGTTGTGTGTTGGAAGCTCTCGGGTTTTTCGGGCGATATGTGACCCAGATATCTATAAATCTGAGAGGACAGCACCGAGTCTGAGTTCCCCCCCGAGGATAAAAGCACAGACAGATTAGAGACGCTCTCGTACCCTGAACCCCCACCGATCCGGTACGTCCTGTCTCATAACGCTGCTTATTAACACACATAAACCATATATTTCTATCTCATTATTATTGAGTTCCAATTACACTAACAATGATTCATTACATTTTTATGTTTAGTTATTTGTTATTATTTTATGTTTATGATTAACAGTAAGATTTCTGACAGTTACGGCGCTAACAGATATTTACACCACGGCGCTGCTGAGTTCTGGACTGTGATTGGTCAGAAGGTGGTGATTAGATCTCTATAACAGCGGCTCTGACAGTACTGCAGGTTTATATTAATGTTAATGCTCTCGTTCTGATACGTTACGTTCTCTGTAAGGAGAAATGTGTTTATGTAACATTGATGGAAGGAGTCTCCAGTGTCAGCGCTGTGTAACAGTCAGAGGTGAAGCTGGAACTTTTAAGTTTTCCCAAATCTTCAGAACAGAGGAGTTTACACTTCTTTACAGTTTCTATGGTAACACGACAAGCTGCATTTTTTTCTCTTATTAACTTCGAGAGAGAATAAAGAGAGAGAATAAAGAGAGAGAATAAAGAGAGGGAATAAAGAGAGAGAATAAAGAGAGAGAGAGAATAGAGAGAGAGAATAAAGAGAGAGAGAATAGAGAGAGAGAATAAAGAGAGAGAGAATAGAGAGAGAGAATAAAGAGAGGGAATAAAGAGAGGGAATAAAGAGAGAGAGAGAATAGAGAGAGAGAATAAAGAGAGAGAATAAAGAGA
>JANDJT010000013.1:5000-10922 GCA_024331685.1 Stegophilus panzeri | reverse complement strand
CCTCTCTCCGACCAGATCAGACTCCTCTCTCTGACCAGATCAGGCTTCTCTCTCCGACCAGATCAGACTCCTCTCTCCGACCAGATCAGACTCCTCTCTCTGACCAGATCAGGCTTCTCTCTCCGACCAGATCAGACTCCTCTCTCTGACCAGATCAGACTCCTCTCTCCGACCAGATCAGACTCCTCTCTCTGACCAGATCAGGCTTCTCTCTCTGACCAGATCAGACTCATCTCTGTGCAGATCTGACTCCTTTGTGACCAGATCACATTCTTTCTGACCAGATCAGACTCCTTTCTGATGAGCTCAGACTTACCTCTCATGACATCAGACTCTTCTCATTGCCTTAATTTTTCATGTATACTTTATCAGTTTCCTTCTGACATTCCTTCTGCTTTTTATGTCATGATTTGGAGAATGGAAAGTTCTTTCTTCCTCTTACTACAGCGCATTGTCCTACATGAACGAGGTCTAATTTCTGCCTCTCTCTGATGTCTTTGTGAAAATGAGCCAGGGAGCAATTACCTTCCATTAAAGCTCTCTACCGCTGTTTTAATTTCCCTCGTCCCCCCCCCCACACACACACACACACTCCGAGGCTCTGTGCCCACTGTGCTGTGAGATGATTTTGGACTGATGTATCGCTGTATTCTGTGTTTATGTGCTGAATAAATACATGTGACTGGTGTTAATGAAGGTTAATTCATGTTAATAAGTGTTAATTCATGAACACTGACCTCCAGCACAAAGTGCATCCAGTTTTGCCTGGGGTTCAGTGGCCTTTCTCCCGAAACGCACAGCCAAAGCCGAGCTCGGGTTCGGAGAAATGCTAACGGTTCCATTTAAATGTTAAAAGGGAAAAAAAGCTGAATTCATCAGAATTTACTGGAATGTCGTATTAATATTTAAAACTTTTAAAGATAAAATAACACTGCACATGTCTCATAAAGTCATTCTCTGCCAAATTCCTTAGAAATGATGTTTTGCTCAGATTATTTAGATTATATATCATTTTAGGTTAGTAAATTATTTTTTCCAAATGTACTATAACTTACAATATATAAATAAATCTTGTACTATATTTAAAAAGTAAAATATTAGAATGTATTTTGTAAAATATTTCAAATAAAACATAAGATTTATTAAATATACTAGCTTTTATAAAAAAAATATATGTATATATATATATATATATATATATTTTGTATCATTAATATATTTATTCATACCATATATAGTTTACATGGCTTTATTTATTTATCTATTTATATTTGTTTGTTTGTTTGTTTATTCACTCACAGTCAGTGAAGTGATTTATTTTCATTATTTAGCTCTTTTAGCAACGTTAGCTAGCCATTATTAAAGCAACTGTGTATGGCCGTCTTAGCTGTTTAAACCGTGTTAGAGACAATTTGTTCTTTTAGCCATATTAGCATGGCAGATTGAGTCATTAATAGACCGCATCGTGAGGAGATCAGGCGAAATCATGACCATCTGCATATTGAGATGTAATAGATGACCCCATACACAAACACACACAAACACACACACACACACACACACACACACACACTGCCCCTAGATTAGGGAGCCATCTGCTCTCTCACTGACCCTGCTGTGATTCCTGCGAGGCGAACAGACAACCAGACACATGCCTGCGAGGACAGAAGGACAAAATAAATGACAGAAAGACAGAAAGAAAGAAAGAAAGAAAGACAGAAGTTATTCTATTAACATTATGCTACACCAGTAGATAATATCACCATGATTTAAATATGCTAGCAGATTTTTCATCCAAGAAGGTGTGACTGGAAAAAACCCAGGATGTAAATCTGATCTACCAGACCTATCTAACATAGACTGACCTAATGGGTGTGGCCTAATATTCTAACGAGCATGCTTGAGACTCCACCTACTGTACAACTCCTCTCAGATAACTACATTAGGCTATAATCACACGGGCGGCTGTGGATCAGGTGGTAGAGCGGGTTGTCCACTAATTGTAGGGTTCGATTCCCGGTCCACATGACTCCACATGCCGAAGTGTCCTTGGGCAAGACACTGAACCCCGAGTTGCTCCCGATGGCAAGCTAGTGCCTTGCATGGCAGCTGTGCTACCACTGGTGTGTGTGTGTGTGTGTGTGAACGTGTAAAGCGCTTTGTAGAACCGCTAAGATTAAAAAAGCACTATATAAGTGCAGACCATTTACCATGATATTAGGATCCATGTAGCAACCAATTATACAGGGTGTCTGAAAAGTCAGGAACCAATTATTATCTATTTACACTTATTTCTAAATGACCTTTTTCCTTACAGGTCAAAAATGGCATTAACATTGGATTATTCTTGGTACTTCTTGGTACTCTTATTGGTTCCTATGTTACCTAAGGATAAACTTAGTTTTGCAAGGTTACCTTTCAATTATTCAAATACGCCAGTGCTTTGGGGGTTTCCTCTGAGTACTCCGGTTTCCTCCCCCAGTCCAAAGACGTGCTGTAGGCTGATTGGAGTTTACAAATTGTCCGTAGTGTGTGAATGTGTGTGCGATTGTGAACTGTGATAGATTGGCACCCCGGTCCAGGGTGTCCCCCGCCTTGTTCCCTCGACAGGCCCCAGGCTCCCCCACGATCCTGTGTAGGATAAGCGGTATGGAAAATGGATGGATGGATGGATGTTAGCTTTTGCTTGCTAGTTGCTCACCACTGTAAGAGCTTGTCATGGTGAAGTTGCCCGTCTACTTCTGTGAAGGTCAGGGTCATGTTTAAGGCTCTCAGTAGGGCGATGCTTGGTGAACAGATCTGAGGGGAGAGGTCAAAGAGCAATCCTAATGACCCCATTGAGAGGTATGAAACAGACTGTACCAACCTGGACTATGATTACTGGGACTCTCCATGGAGTCAGAGTTAAGCCACCATCCCAGTGGAGAGAAACCCAAAATGCTCAATGTTAATCCAAGAAATCTTCTCCTCAGTCATTGCCAGGGTCCTGGAGAGGAGACTCTGAGTTCAATTCTTAGTCGAACCTAGGATTTAGGAGGAGCATTGTGGGTTCCGCCCAGGCCGTAGAACGGTGGACCAGCTCTTTACTCTTTACACAAAGCTTTGTGAGGGGTTATAGAAGTACGCTAATCCAGTCTACATGTGCTTTGTAGATTTAGAGAAGACCTACAGTATGCTTGTGTACCATGATATGTGTTGTGGGAGGTAATACAGCAGTGCGGGGGATCTGGGTCGTTGCTTTGTTCCATCCACAGTGTGAGTTTGTCTGCTTTCTTGGTGTTACGTTTAACGTGGATGATGGACTTCTCAAACACATTAGATACGAGAATATAGTAATGACACACCTAGTATAGTATAGTATAGTATAGTATAGTATAGTATAGTATAGTATAGTGTAGTGTAGTTGTGTTGTGTTGTGTAGTGTGTGAACTTAAAAAACTTATTCAGAGGAGACTGAATGATCACAAAACTGAAAACAGACTGAGAGAAAAACAACACACACACACACACACACACACACACACACACAGCTGAGAAAGACTAGAACTGTTCCTCTTCTGGTGTTTTTATAGGCAACAGGAACTCTGAGCCAGAGAGAGAGAGAGAGAGAGAGAGAGAGAAGGAAAGGGGAGGGAAAGAGGGAGGGATTCAGAAGCTGAGTGAAAAGCCGAGAGAGTCGGCAAAAACGACAGACAGAGCAGCAGTGAAAGAGGCCGACTGACAGACTGAGAGAAAAGAGAGAGAGAGAGAGAGAGAGAGAGAGAGAGAGAGAGAGAGAGAGAGAGAGTGAGTGAGTGAGTGAGTGAGTCACCAAATAGCTTGCGCTCTCAGTGTCGGTTTTATTCCAACCACGGACAGCTGCTGTGATCAAGCCAGAGAGGAAAGAGAAAGTGAGAGAGAGAGAGAGAGAGAGAGTTTTTATAGAAAGAGAAGAGAAGAGAGAAAGTGAGAGAGAGAGAGAGAGAGAGAGAGAGATGGATTCGGATTCAGGTGAGCTGAGTGAAGGAGAGCTTTCTCCAGGTAAGACAATTTTCTCTTCATCCTTCGCATCATTTTTTTGTTTCCTCTCTCTCCACTGTGCACATTTTCCTGAATCTGTCTGTCTTCATTCCGTTTATACCTCCCTTCGTTCTGTCACTTTTTACCCCATGTCTCCTAAAGCCAACTTTAAACATTCCAAATCTTTCCATGGGCTCTGACTTATTTGCACTTTTGGACCATTTACCCTACCATTACATTTCTGTCCAGTTTTACCCACCGAATTCCATTTTCTCCTCATTTTACCCCTCATCTTCCACTTTTACCCTACTCTCAGGACTAAAATTTTACTTTACCCTTTTTTTGCCTTCTAAACACCCCTTTTACCTGATTCCCCTGAATGCCCCTATTGTCCAGATCCCCCCCCCGCCTTTCTGCCCCTTTACACCCCCTTCAAATGCCCTTTATTCCACTTTTCCCCTCCTTGCCCCTTCCACTGCCCAATCAGTTATGAATAACATTTTGTCACATATTTCTCACACAAGAATTCAGCATGGTGCGTTCTGATTGGCCGGGAGCCATAGGAACGTAGAACACACACAGGGGTGTATGAACAGTCAATACCAGGTGTGACTGAGAGAGAGAGAAAGAGAGAGAGAGAGAGAGAGAGGGGTGTGTGTGTGTGAGTGTGTGAGTGTGTGTGTGAGTGTGTGAGTGTGTGTGCTGTGTTGTGTAACCCTGTGTTCACACTAGCCGTGTACGTGTGCAACACAAAGCTGCGATTTCAGCGACATCTTCATCCAGATCTTCTCAATTCTGTGTAAATTAGGTATGAAGCGGTGAAGAAGCAACACATCAGAATGATTGTCTGATCAATTCTTCGGACCGATCCGACAGCACGTGCGGTCTGACGTTTCTTCAGTTCCACACTCACAACGTTAGTTCCTACCTGCAGTTAGTTCCCATTTTACTGTTTTAAGGTTTGATCGTATCCTGTGGTACAGGACCTCTTATTAACCGTGTACAGAGACGTTATGAAGAGAAATAAAGCTTGGAAGGAAGTAGCAGGGACGGCTGTGATGGCAGGACAGGCCACGCCCACATTCTCACCACTAACCACCTTCCAGACCTTCTCCTTACCTTACAGTGTAAACATAACGTTAAGGAGAAGCTTTAAAGCTACATTAATATGCACACACACACACACACACACACACTTTCTCTTACACAGAGAAAAACATACACATATTTACACATACAACAACTCTCTCTCTCTCTCTCTCTCTCTCTCTCTCTCTCTCACACACACACACACACAGCACTGATGTTGCTGATCCTTATCAATTTATTCAGCACTCAGCTCTCTCTCTCTCTCTCTCACACACACACACACACACACACTGAGCTACAGTAATGCTGCTGCTGATCCACACTAATTTATACAGTTCTCAACTTTCTCTCTCTCTCTCTCTCACACACACACACACACACACACACACACACAGTCATTAAGTAATAGGAAACTGCAGGCGTCTACAGAATATTTTTTAATGTATTTTCAAGACAGTTGATATATGCTGTGTCTGGGCCGTGTGTGTGTGTGTGTGTGTGTGTGTGTTACTCAGGAATACTGACTCTGATCCAGTCTTTGAAGTGACAGAATATTGGCCTCTAGTGAGGAATGATAAATATCACACACACACACACACACACACACACACACACACACACACACACTTAAATGGAGCAAGCACATTCCATACTGACCGAGCAGGAAAATGAAACACATGCACATGTGCGCACACACACGCGCACGCACGCACACGCACGCACGCACACACACGCACAGATTCCAGTGGTTTTTAATGAAGGAGAATGAGCTGAATAACACACACTATGACAGAGCCATGATGCCCTATTTTCTGAATTACAAGCCACCATTTT
>JANDJT010000012.1:27469540-27493065 GCA_024331685.1 Stegophilus panzeri | reverse complement strand
CACATTAAAAGATATAATCAAATATTTACAAAAATGTGAGGGGTGTACTCACTTTTGTGAGATACTGTATATATATAATTTCCACAATGAGCGCAGTCAGCCCACTCAAGGGCTGCCGCAGCATGCTCCACTCCCAAAAAAATTATGCACTGGCTCTCCCCTCTGGCTTCTCGGAGACTGAGAGGGCGGGTTGACTCTCCATACCGTATGGAGAAGTCACTTCGTGAGCTCCATAACCCAGAAGACTTCAGATACTGGTCGTGCGTGAGGGCGCTTCTTTCAGAGTGCATTTCCTTTGAAAGGGAACGGTACTTTATTTGCAAATGTTTTATGTGATATTCCATTTTTCCGATTAAGTTACATTTGCAGCTTGGATGGAAACATAGCTACTGACAGTCTGCTTTTGCCTTTCATTACATTTTCCATTTCTGATTCTGATTCATTACATTTTTTGAAACAGGTGCATATAATATGCATCATGTGGTGAATTTCACATAGCAATTATTCCTAGTACATGCAGCCGTGTGTGTTTTTTTTTTTTGTTGTTGTTGTTGTTCCAGTTCACAACTCTGTGCATTCTAAAACCTTTAAATAAAAAAAAGCAAAAACATTTTAACACAGTCAATTGGTAACATTAAATTATGCTGTTTAGACCACACTGTTCATTCTTCTTTTTTTCCATTTGTTCATTTTCTTTCCTCTTTTCCTGGTGGGGGTTGCAGTGGAAATACACTGAGAAGGTCAATCCAGATTTCTCTATCCACAGCCACATATTCCAGCCCTTCCTGGGTCCTGGGTTTTCCCCTGGCGTCTCCATCCAGTGAGACAGCTCTAGCAGGAGCCAACCAGGGGGCATCCTTGTAAGGTACCCAAACCAGCTATACTCTGATGCTCTCATGGATTGTTGAGATCATCACCATATCATGGAGATTAAACCCAGAAGAGTAAAACTCCTGTGGAGGAACATAAGTTCTGGTGTATGTACTCATGACCCTGTTCTTTCAGACAATAATCACAGCTCATGACTATAGGTGAGGATAGGGGTATAGATTAGCTGGTAGAACTTTGTCTGAACTCATTTCAAATGTTGTTTTAAAAAATTAAAAGATTTTTTTTCAGGCACTATATTACTTATGAAATTTTGATACTACTCCAAGTGCTCTGTGCTGAGCATGAGAATCACTCAAACTCACCACATGGAACATGAGGTGCAATAAAGCAACTTTCTGTAAATTGAAAATGAGCTTCATATTCTTTTAGTTCCACTCTGATGAGAGCCACAGCATGCACTGAAAAGCATTTAATGAAAGAAGGCATCTCTTGACCTGCATTCATGTGTGCATTTGCAAACTTTCTTTTTCCATTTGGCTTATCCATTTGCATCATGCATTTTGCCTGGGCCCAGAACAACCCATTTTCATTAAAATGGCCCCCAAGGAAACACATACCCATGTATACAAACCCCACAAAATATAAATGACTTTAATGCATAATCAAACTTTAACTCCTTCTATTGCCAAATTCAATATTGCTTAAAAAACTTTGCCATACACTCACTTGAGTTAACCAGTTCTTCTTCTATTTTCTTTTTTCATTTCTGTTTCGTGCATCTGACCTATGTGATCTCTTAGCAAACTTGCATGAATGAAAGTAATGAATAGCATGAGATCCCCTACATATAAGGAAACGTGTGTAAAATTAAAAATAATTTTACAAAATAATAATTTATATTAATAATATTATTTATATTAATTGATTCACAATATTCATGAGTTTTAAACAATGTATAGGCCTACATTTTTGACCATAATAGTTTAATCAAATAGATATTTTTTCAGAAGTTTTTATTTTGCATGATAGTGCTACTAAACATAACTGGGCCTCCACCCTGCCTGAGCCTCTGACAGCTTCCCTGGCTGTCCCACCCTGATGGATAGCAGAGCTCCTTTATGGTTCTCACCAACAGCTGAACACTGATCTGCCAGCTAGCAGCCACTTCCACATAGTAAGAGTCACTTGAAATCCCTCACTGGACACAGGGCTGGAATGGCCACATTTTCATCTGCAAGATAGATTTATGGCTTTATTAATGTGTCACTCATAGGCCACATGTGAGGATCAGCGGATGTTACTGTTTCAGTTTCAACTCATTTACTGATATAAATAAACACAAAAATCAGCATATATCCATTTTTTCTCACACTGACTGTGTGATCTAGCATAGCTGTCAGCCACAAGTATTTCCATGTATTTTCCTGTAAACCCTGTCTGATTGGTCTCACCTCCATTCACTGAAGATATAAACACATGCTCTGTTCTGACAGTCTGGTCTCCAACACAAACACTGTGCTTTTTTCCTGCATTGCTGCCATCTGCCATCTATATCACTGAAGTTTACATCAATGAAATATCCTGTTCCTCTGGAAACTTCATGTACTACCTGAACTTTACTACACCCTACTGTTATTACTGAAGTATACTGCAGTTACTCCCTTACTTATTCAAAATATATTCAATATACAAAATATGAACAAGCAAGGGTACAGGTATTCCTATTAAAGTGGCCAATGAGTGTACATACTATATGTGTGTGTGTGTGTGTCCTAAAATACTTTAAGATGAATCAGGTGTAAAAGCTCACATTGTCCATAGGGGAAGCTTTCCATTCAGTACAGTGACTTGGGAAATTCCACCCCATGGATCCCTACTTAACACTCACTTAAACTATATAAACCTCTGTTTCTCAGTGAACCTGTACAACCAGCTAGCTTAAATACATCCTGCACAGGCAAAGTAATCTATCTTTTAATCTTTAATCCTATCCATAACTGTTCATTGATGAACCAGTGTTGGTTTTAATTTTGTAGATGAGTACAGAGCATATTGTTAAGTGACTTCATTATCTTTAAGGTCTTCACAGTGATTAAAAGGTTCTGAAGTATTTTCAGAAAATGAACTCCTCAGCGAATGGCGTCAGAAGTCCGGAAAGCTTTGAGGAATTTTTCAGCAAAATATTAGTAAGCGTTCTTCTTGGATTTATCATAATTTGTGTCAATGGATCACTTGTTTTCACCTTCTTCAAAAGCTCAGTTTTCTATAACAATCCAAGATATGTTTTATACATACATTTGGTTATCAATGACATGATTATGGTTGGTGTCTCTGTGACTCTCCTTGTATTGGCATATACATGGAACAATGTAAGCATTTCATTCTGTTGTGTATTAGTAATCATAGCTTCAGCCACTCAGAAGAACACACCACTAATCTTGGCTGCTATGGCAATTGAGCGTTATATTGCCATCTGTAAACCTTTGCATCATTCTCAGATCTGTACATTACATAGAACTTTTATTCTTAATGTTTTGATATGGGGAGTTGGACTTATTCCTCCACTGACAGACTTGGTTATTTCTGCCATCCTATTTCCTTTGTTCATTTATAACACTGTAACTGTCTGCTCTTCATCATTTATGTACAACACTGTTTATCATGATCAGAGAAAGCAAGCTACAGAGGCAATTTACATGTCCTTTGTGTGGATCGTTCTTGTCTACACTTATTGTAGGGTGCTGACTGCAGCCAGAAAGATGTCAAGTGACAAGGAATCTATTAAAAAAGCCAAGAGAACAATCCTTTTGCATGGAGTACAGCAATTGCTCTGTATGTTGTCCTTTACCCCTCCTGTGCTAGACTTTGTTTTTGTTCGTATTTTGCCTATGCAATGGAGAAATATCAGTTTTTATGCATACTTGATAACAAACATTGTGCCACGCCTGCTCAGTCCACTAATTTATGGTATGCGAGATCAGACATTTGTCAAACATTTGAATAGAAATTTCTCATTCAGAGTATTAATTTTAAAAGTAGAATCTGACAAAAACATAGTCATAAAATAATATCTTGTTTGTTCCTTAAAATCTTCAACATGGAAAGAAAATAAAACCTGGGAAAAACCCACACTAGAATTAAGGCAAATCCTTTTGTTACAAGGGGTTACATTTGCATATGTCAATAACATAGAAAAAAAAAAAGAAAAGAAAAGATAAATGCAATACATGGATATAAACATGAAAAGTGGGGTGGACAAGCATCTCACAGAAGTCTCTATACCGTTTGGCTAGGAGGAATTTATTTAATTTATTTCTATTTGTCCACAGGAGAATAATGCTTGCTATAGCAGTATTAAATATCAGATCATGTAGAGAAATGGCATACATTATAAATAATGAATGTATCTGATTTTCAAGTAAGTGTAATTCTTATTTTGCTTGCACTTTAACCCTTAAATGCAAGCATGTTTCGCCAATCATGATTACATATTCGGCTCTGTAGTGACCCGGAGTTTATATCTAATGCAGATGGAACTCTAAACTGCCCCAGTAGTATAAAACTGTCCTAATCTGTTATTAACAATTACAAAATACTAAAATACAGCATATTTCATTATATTTTGACATTTTATTTATCAATAAGCATATAAAAATATATACACCGTTAAAATTATGCATTTATAATTCACACACTAAAATAGTGAAAGTATTGTAGCATTTTCATTCAATCATTTCAGTCACCATAACAAAATTAAAATCATTACAATATTTAACATTTTTGTAATTAAAGTCATTTTATCATGTTGGATTTATCATAAAACTTGCCTCGGGTGTCATCACTGCTTGCAGGACTACCAGACTGATCAAATCTAAAACTTTTCTAACTAGGCTAATTTGTTGCTAGCCAGGGGAGGCACAACTAAGTTATAGATAGCTCCTACAGTGCCATGCAAAGTACATTATCTTTCCTTATGCTCTACTCATATCATGTTCAAGTAAACTGCAATTCATATAGATATTTACATACCTTTTTTTCCTGTTCAGCATCAGAGGATGTTACTGTTTCAGTTTCAACCCATTTACTGGTATAAATAAACACAAAAATCAGCGTGTATCCTTTTTTTCCTCACACTGCCTATGTGTGGCATTTGGCAGAATTGACAGCTGTCAGCCACAAGTATTTCTGTGTATTTTTCTGTAAACCCTGTCTGATAAAATTACAACACCGCCGTCTTCTTTTACTGAAGTTCAGTTACGCAGTCAATTCAATTAAATTCAGTTTTATTTGTATAGTGCTTTTAACAATGGACATTGTCTCAAAGAAGCTTTACAGAAACATATAAACACAGGATATAGATTTTAAGTGTGTGAATTTATCCCTCTTGAGCAACCCGGTGGCGATGGTGGCAGGGAAAAACTCCCTAAGATGATATGAGGAAGAAACTTTGAGAGGAACCAGACTCAGAAGGGAACCCATCCTCATCTGGGTAATAACATATAGTGTGAAAATAAAAGAAAGTTCATTATGTTTTTTACATGAAGTCTGTTTGTTGAACTAGTCCATTGTTCACCAAAGGAGAACTGAGTGCAAAACTGCATGTGGTCATTGCAGTCCCAAGGCCATAGTAGCAACAGTAGTCCCAGCAACCACAGCAAGAATGTCCATGTGAAATTGAGGTCCAAAACCATTTCCATGGTACTTCAAGCAGTACCATCCTAAGCAATCTCCAGTCTTTAGCCTCCAGTTGATGAAAACTCCATCCAGAGGTATTGCATCAGGATGGATCAGGCAGGTCTGGAGAGCAGAAAGGGTCAGGATCACTGGCATCTCCATAAAATCATGTGTGGCTCAACAGAAGGAGAGAGGGAGAGGGAGGTAAAGAGAGGGAGAGATTAATAGGTATGTTTACTATCAGTGATGGATAAGACTGTGTACTTTGCATAAAAGAAAGTCTGTTCATGGTAAGCTTCAGTAAACAAATATCTTTTCAGCCTAGACTGTGTCTGAGTCCCGAACCCTAATTGGAAGGCTTTTCCATAACTGTGGGGCTTTGTAAGAGAATGCTCTTCCCCCTGCTGTAGCCTTCAGTATTCAAGGTACCAACAAATAGCATGCACCTTTTGATCTAAGTAGACGTGGCAGATCATAGAAGACCAAACATTTTCTTAAGTACTGTGGTGCGAGACTGTTTAGTGCATTATAGGTCAGTAGTAGTATTTTATAATCAATGCGAAATTTTACAGGGAGCCAGTGCAGTGTGGATAAGAAAGGGGTGATTTGGTCATACTTTCTGGTTCTAGTAAGGACTCTTGCAGCTGCATTCTGGAATCAGCTAAATCCATGTTTACGAATAATTTGACCCAGAGGTAGCATATATAAAGTAAAAATCAGCAGGCCCAAAACAGAACCTTGTGGAACACCAAATTTAACCTCGGTATGCGTGGAGCAGTTGCCATTTATATCTACAAACTGATAGCGATCGGTCAAATAAGACCTGAGCCAGGAGAGTGCCGTTCCCTTAATGCCATCAACATTTTGTAGTCTATAGTATATATATACTATAAAGAATATAGTATGATCAATAGTATCAAAAGCTGCACTAAGGTCAAGTAATACAAGCAAGGAGACACAATCCTGATCAGAGGCTAGTAGTAGGTCATTTACTACTTTAACCAACACTGTCTCTGTGCTATGATGAGGCCTAAATCCTGACTGATACATTTCATGAATGTTATTCCTATGTAGCTACAAGCATAGCTGCTGTACTACAACCTTTTCTAATATCTTGGAGATTAAGGGGTGATTTGATATTGTTATGACCCTGGTCTAGGGTCGAGATGTAACATAAAAAGTATAAACAAAAAAAAATCAGAATTAGAAATAATGAAGTCAACACATGTGTCTTTCAAATCTTTGAATCTTACAAATTTAATGATTACAAGAAAGAAAAATAATCCAAAACAAACAGAATCAGTCCGAAAGCACAACTCTTCAGGACTGGGCAAGGCCAAAATAATAAACAAAACAGTTGCTATCTTTCCCCGTATAAATTTAACTAACCTAACCTAACCTAACAAAAAAAGAGGTATGTCAAAAGAAAATACAGAATCTAACCTGACTCCCTAACTGAGTCAAAAACAGCGAACACTCAGCCACAACGTAAGACAAAACAGGGGAATGGGACAACACAATATCCTACCATTCACTTCTTTCACTCGTACACAATACAACAAGCAACGATTTCACTCAAACACCAGGAAAAACATTCGCTACTCAATCATGCGCATGCAATCACAGACACACCACATGTGCGCATTCCTGTCGACATAACATTCTTCCTCCTTTTTAAAAGACATAATATCTTCTCCTTTCCAATCCCCGTGCACCACGTCAGCACATCGAATTAGGGCGGAGCGACCTGTGAGAGCGAAACAGGGGGAGGAAGAGAGAAAGAGAGAGAGACAGAGAGAGATAGAGAGAGAGAACACACATAATACATCTTCTGACATAAAAATATTAAACTGCTCCAAGTGGAGAATTATTCGGGGCTAAAGAAAAAATCTTCAGGGCTACAGCCCCTAACGTCCAGGCCAGGGTACGCCCCTGCCTAAAATCAATAGTATCAAGTGATAGGCAAATGTGGCACATTCTGTGTTTCCACCGGTAAATTCAGCATCTGGCTCATATTTTGGATCTGGATCATTGGATACGTTACTCTCAATAGGTTACTATTGTGTTCATAATCATCAAAATCATTAGTTTGTCTGCTGACAGCTTCATTATCAGATCCACCATCAAATGATGCTGGTATTTGATTAGAAATTTTTTCTGCAGTAAATCGCTGAACCATGTCAAGTTATGTAACGTTTAATTTACGTCTGGGGTCATTATGATTGAGACATTACATCATCATTGTTTACCAAACATTCCCACCTTGGGAAATAAAAGAGAAATACACTTATTGAGCCGTGAGAGATCCACTATTGTTGCGCAGATAAATATACTTACACTATTACATACCTTGGGTCACTAGCGACCCTATAGAATTTTTTACAATAAATTAATTATAAAACAGATATTATTTGGCAATTTTATATTTTTGTGTTATACAACAAAGACGTTTGGGTTTGAGATCAAAATATGGATATGAGACAAGAATTTAGGATTTCAGCTTTTATTTCCTGGTATGCAAGCAGGGCACATCTCCAGAATGGAGGGTCATCACCTACCCTAGATTGTGCTGTATGGTGAACTCATCACTGGCCACTGTGACAGAGGGGCACTGAAGAAGAGATATAAGGTCTCTGAAGAAATCCCTTGGTGCCTGTCACACTGACCACCACCAGTGGTCTTCTCTAGCCTCCAATCATGAGGTCTGGAGACACACCATTATTTCAAACTTGGGCTTATCAGACCATAACACATTTTGCCACATGATTTGGGGTGGTTATGGGTTTGTAGACTTTTTTTATAGCCACTGTATATAGAGAAAAACAGTGTTTTTTCACTGTGCTCTGCAGCACAGCTCATCTCAGCAAATATCCATGATCCTTACATTCCAAGATATGACAATCTATATGTTTTGTGGCTGCCACAGGCAAACAGGAGAAAAAGTAAATGGAGATTATTATAAAGAATTCAACCAGTCAGCACATAGAGGCATTCTGCATTATATTCATTTTATGATTTTTTTTAGACCATGAAACACCATGAAGGCCATCATCAATAACTGGAGAAAATGAGGCACCACAGTGACATTACCAGGAACTCAAAAATTTATGAAAGGACGAGATGAAAACTTTTCAGGGATGTTAGCAAGGGACCGATGACAACATTAAAGGAGCTGCAGGAATATCTGACAATTACTGGTCACTCCACACATGTGACAACAGTCTCTCATTCTTTACATGTCTGGGCTATGGAATGGAAGCTTCTTCTCACAAAAAAAGTCCAAGCTTGTCTCATGCCAAATGTCATGTAATGTAAGGTTTAGGATGGATGCAAGTGCAGTTAAGAGCTTTCAGTGAATAGAATATAATCGACACGGCAAGGTAAAATCAACAACAAGGACATGCAGAGGTCAAACAATAAGGCTAACAGGTTAGAGCAGGTAAGGCAGAAATCAAGGTCAAGATCAAAGCAGAATATTTACCAAAATAACAACACAATAGAAAGGCTTGGTGATGACAGAGACTAGCGCAACTGAGCATTTACTTCGCAAAGGTCTAGGGAATGAACAGTCTATTTTAAAGTGTGGTGTGATTGTGAGTGTGATTGGGAACATATGTGTGATATGTCTTCTGGGAAAGGTGAAGGTGAACGTGTCTGTGTGTAGTTTGGGAGTTGTAGTCATCGACGGCCATGTTGAATGCGGTGCATTCTGGGAAATGGAGTCGCTAATTTGCTGTGACATGACAGTGCCCCCCACAAGGGAAAAATACTCCCTCCCCTGGCGGTCCAAGACCTCTGGGAAAAATTTGCACACAGCCCCTCAGGTATAAGCAAAGCTTGGTTGGCCGTGCTGTCAGTCTCAGGCATAAGCATAACTTGGTTGGTCATGACATCAGCCTCAGGCATGAGAACAGCTTGGTTGGCCGAGTCAGCAGCCTCAGGTGTACGCTGAGCTTGGTTGGCCGCTTCGTCTACCTTAGATAGGAACATAGTATGGGCGGCTTTGCCATCGACCTCAGACTGGAACATAGCTTGGGAGGCCATCTCATCAGCCTCCGACTGGAACATGGCATGGGAGGCCACCTCATCGACCTTAGACAAAAACATGGGTGGCTTTGGAGGCCAGGCCATGCCATCGATCTCAGACAGGAACCTAGCTTGGGAGGCAGTGTCGTCGTCCTCTGACTGGAACGTCTTCAGAGGTCATCTCGTCGACGTCTATTGTCTATGACTTGGGAGGTAGTTTTGCCGGCCTCTGACTGGAACATAGCTAGGGAGGCTGTTTCATTGGTCTCCAACTGTAACTTGCCGTGGGAGATCGCCTTGTTCACTTCTAGCAGGAACATGACTTGGGAGGCCGTCTCATCGACCTCCGACTGGAACATAGCTTGGGAGGCAGTGTCATCGCCCGCTGACTGGAACATTTCTAGGGAGGTCATCTCATCGACCTCTGACAGGAACATGGCATGGGAGGTTGCCTTGTGGACCTCTAGCCGGAACATGACTTGGGAGACCGTCTCGTCGGCCTCTGACAGGAACATGGCTTTGAGGGTCTCCTCGTTGACCTCCTGCCTGTCTAATGTCTAATGAGACTAAGGTAGAACTTTTTGGATATAATTCTATGTTAAATATATTTTTGGTACAAAAACAAGACAATCTATTCTGGTACAAAACCTGCAGGCCTCTGTCAGACAGCTGAAGATTAAGAAAATTTTCACCTTCCAGCATGACAAGAACCCAAAGCCAAGTCAACAAAGGTATGGCTTTAGAAGAAGATCAACATTGTGGAATGGCCAACAGAGCCCAGATCTAAAGTATCTTAATCTTATTGAAAACCTGTGGAATGACTTGAAGAGGGCTGTGCACAGATGATCCCCTAACAATTTGATAGATCTTGAGCAATTTTGCAAGGATGAGTGGAATAAAATTGACAAATCAAGATGGGCCATCACTCTCCACTCCTCTCCAGCAATAGCTGGTGTGTGGTGGGTGTTCTAGCACTCCTTAGTACTGACACCTAGTTTATGGGCTCGTTACCAGAGTGTATCTCTGTGTGGCGACAGGCCAGCGGCTGGCGCACAAAAGGGAAAGAGCGCTCCTCCCGTGACTGCCATTATGGTGCTGAAGTGACAGCTCCGCTTCAGCACCACCAATGTTTTGGACAGCCGGAGAGCGCGTGGCTGCGGGGTGGGGCCGCCGACACACACACAGCTGGCAAGTGATGATCAGTGCGGCCGCTCTCCAACATCCAGCAGCTGACGGGACAGTATAAAAGGGCCATCCTCCGCTAGCAAAGGGAGAGAGGGCCCCTGAGGTATGCATGATAATTTGTTTTATGTGTCTTGCAGAGGATTCGGAGGGAACGGAGGATTTCGCCCCCTGGCTGCACCCCCGGTGCTGTCTGACTGTAGAACGGGATCTCAGCTGCTTGGAAAGCCCCCAGCACGGTCCAGGCAGCCCTGTGGACGACACCAGCGCCCGAGCACTTCACCCCACTGCACCTCCCTTGCACCGCACACCCTCACAGAATTTAAATAAACTCTGCACGTTTGCCTCTTGTGTGTCCTCTGCCCACCGCTGTCTAGGCTCGCTACAACTGAAAACATTTGGGTTTGAGATCAAAATATGAATATGAGAAGAGTATTGGAGCTTTTGTGTCCTGGTATTTATATGTAGATTTGTTAAACAGCTTATGGCTTCTACACACTACATGACATTCAAAGATGTCAGGTTGTGGTACTGTTCATATTACAAAACTGTCTGTCTTGTCATGGAAGTCGCAGGGTTTTCAAATTACACGAGCAATCAGCGACAGGGGTGAAGACATTACAAAACATTTCAATATTGAAGAATTTCTGACCAGTGATACGAGAATTACACAAGATCAAGATGTGTATGCTTTTAAACGCTTTTACATAATGTATAAAGGCATCATATATTTCACTGGTTACAAATATGAAAGTACCTCCTGAAAAATCTACCTATTTGCTTAACTGACTGTCCAAGAGAATTGGCAATTTCTCACCAACTCTTCTCTTTCTCCACCCGGTTGTGGTACAGTTCAGAAGAAACATCAAATAGGCACTGGTGCTCCTGCCAATGTTCCACAATTTTTTCTTCCATTTCTTCTGTCCAATGAAACTTTCTTGACATCGCAGCGATGCTAATTGATGTTCTGTTGGAGGTACATCAGGACTCCTCCCACTGAAATAGCTAATACAACAATTTGGAATGTCCTGAAAAATAAAGAAATCACTGGTATACTGAGCAACAGACACACAAATAGGTCAGCCAAGGAAAGCAACAAAAACAGCTGATGACAGAAACATTGTGAGAACTGTGAAGAAAAACCTCAAAACAACAGTCAGTGACATCAGTTGAATTTGCAAAGAAATACAGAGATGAGCCACAAAAGTTCCTGAAGCATGGAGAAGGTAGTGTCATGGCATGGGCTTGCATGGCTGCTATTAGAACAGGCTCACTAATCTTTATTGATGATGTAACTCATGATGGTAGCAGCAGAATGAATTCAGATATTTACAGGAACATTTTGTCCGTCAATTTATTGATAAATGCATCCTAAATAATACACAATGCCAACTGAAGAAAGGATTTTATCAAAGGGCAACAATTTGGTGATGTCAATGAACTGCAAGCTTGATGCAGTTATTGCAAGCAAAGGATCTGCAATATTTATAATATATAGAGTTATTTACTTTAATTTACTTCAAGACTTATCTGTTTCTATACTTTTGCTCACCTAAAAAATGGGTTGTCTGAATCAAAAGGTTTTATGTTGTTTAACTCATCTAGATGTAAATAGCACAAAATAAAAGCTGAAATTCTAAATTCTCATCATTTATCCATCTTTTGAGCTCAAACCCAAATGTCTTTGGTGCAGAGGTGGGTAATAATGTGCTACATTTACTTTGTTACATTTACGTGAGTAACTTTGAATTTTTAAAATGCTTTCCTACCAGCACTGGAAGGTAATGTTTGATGGTGAGCCGCACTGCCTGTAGCCCCAACAGATTTATTTGTTGTTCCCGCTTCCAAGGACTCCACTGGCCTCTGACTGCTCTGCATTGCCATACAGCTCCCCAGCCTGCCAGGGAGGCATCTGTGGTCACTACTTCTCTGCAAGAAGGTATGGCCCCTAAGGGAACCCTCTGGGGAAAATATGCTCTTCTCCTCCATGAGCACAGGCACCTTAGGCAACTGGCAGTGACTCTGACCAGCTTCTGCCTGTGTTGAGTGGGATGCAAGCCGAGGTTGTTCAGCCAGATCTGGAGAGGCCGTAATGACAGAAGGCCCAAAGGGACCATTGATGAGGCTGCTGTGAGCATACCTAGCAGTCTCAGAATTGCTTTGAGGACCAGAGCCCTGCCTCTTCTGAAGCGAGTGATGAGCTGGAGGATGTTGTTGACTCGCCATTGAGAGGGGGTAGCCATCATCAACCATGAGTCCAAGTGGATGCCAATAAACAGTATTTGCTGACTGTGCATCAGAGAGCTCTTTCCATAATTCACTGTAAGCCCTAGCTTGGTAACATGGGAGACCAGCAATGCTGATTATCTGAGGGCATCTACCCTTGACTGGGAATAGATCAACCAGTCTTCCAGGTATGGGAAAATTCGCATCCCCCTGGCCTGTAATGGAGACAGTGCTGCTATTACACACCTGGTGAAGACTCTTGGCGCCAGTGAGATCCCGAACAGGAGCACACAAAACTGGTAAGCCCTTCCCTCAAAGGCGAAACGGAGGAATTGCCTGTGCTGGGGCGCGATTGGAACATGAAAATATGCGTCTTTCAGGTCGATGGTTGTAAACCAATCGTTCTGCCTGATGCCTTGCAGCATGTCCACTGTACGTAGCATGTGGAACTTGGAAACCTTGAGGTGTGTGTTCAGAGATCTTAAATCCAGTATGGGTTGAAATCCGCCATCGTTCTTTGCGATAATAAAATAAGTGGAATAGAATCCACTGTTCTGTAAAGCGCTGTCTAATTGCTCAATGGCACCCTTCTTCAGGAAAGCCCAGACCTCCTGGCGTAGGGCCAGAGCCATGTTTGGGTCCTTGACTAAAGTCATGTTGACTCCCTGGAACCTCGGCCGTCGATGTTTGAATCGAATGCTGTAGCCCTGTGACAGGGTTGATACAACCCAGGGGTCTGACGTAAATGCTTCCCAGCATCTGAGCTGCTGACTGGTGAAGTACCCGACCGCGGGAGTGGTACAGTCATTGTCTACCTCTTCGCCCCTTATAATTTCTGGAGGGGCGATGGCCTGAAGCCTGGCCTCACTGTGCCAAGCGAGGGGACTGGGTGGGGGTTGCCTGACAAAACATCTCTGGGTGTTGTACTCTTGGCTGGGTAATCGGCTGTGGTATGTTGCCCTAAAGGGTCTCTGTCTAGAGGGGTGTTCACGATGCAGACTAGCAAACTGTTGTCTGGCCTGTGTAACCTGTAGGCTGCGCTCCAAGGCCTGCTGTGCAGCTGGGCCAAACAGCTCTCCAGGTATAACAGGAAGAGAGCGTGGGGCTCTCCTGCAGGGTTCCAAAACTGGACACTGGGCTAGCCATATTTGGCATCAGGTGAGGGTTAATGAAGACATTAGCCTCCCCAACTCCCTGGTCATATAGGCGAATACCTGCATAGAGGCGTCACTCAGGCTCTGGGCAGAAGAGTCAACCTCCAAAGTCTGCAATGTCTGGAACAGGGCCAGTACAAGGTGTGAGACATAAGGTGTGACATGGAATTCCCAATACATCCCATACGTGCTGCTGTGTCATAGCTCCTCACAATGAAGTCATCTGTCATCCGGCACTGTGGCTGGGGGCAGCGTGCCTCGGGCTGAAGTGCTTCATCAGGTGATAGCACAAGGGCGGCAACAGCCGGCTCTATATTGGGCATGCGGTCAAGGCCATGTTGGATGCATCCTGCATATTAGCTAGTGCTCTACAGTCTGTCGGTAAGTGAGAGAAACGTCTGGGGTCTGCCCAGCACCTCTGCAGCTCCTCGATATATGGAGCTGAGGGTGGGACACAGAGAGCTGTGGACTGAGAGGTCTTCCTGAAAAAAGCGCTCTGAGGAATCACCTGGACAGGTGCGGCATCCAACCCCAGACATGCCAAAGCCATTTTTACCACAGGCCTGTCTGATGTCTGACTGGTCTCCGAGCCCTTCAGTGTACTGTGGCTCATCCCCTGCAAATTGGGATGAGATGAATGGGAGCTCTCACCTGCCCCCTCCTCATCATAACCTCCCCCGATAACTAGGCTCTCCAAGGCCCTAGTGGAGAGTGCATCCTCCTCCTGGGTCTCAAAGGCTGGTGACAGTACTGGAGGCAGCACCATGGGAGGAGACTGTGGTGCAGCTGCAGCGGGACCACTAGCAGGCTGTGCACTGGGTGGTTGCAGATTAAGGAGGAGAGACTGAATCTCTGCAAACTCAGAAGCCAAGGTGTCTACCTTCTGGGCTAGGGGGTCTACCTTTCTGCGTTTCCCCTTACCAGGGGCCCCCCGTGAATCAGTTTTATGGTGCTTATGAGAGCTGGGAGACATGGCCTGTGTAGGATGTGGTTAAGTGTCCAACCTGCCCTCTAGCTGGGCCAGTCTGGCTGCCCGTGCTGCTAAGCTCATGGAACTGCAATTCATGCATTCCATCCAAGTCAATCCCTCTCTTAATTGGTCAAAACAATCACCCATTTTGATCACCCCCCCAGTCAGGGGCGTTGTGTAGCCTGTCCTACCACAACAAGTAAATTATGAGAATTAAACAATAACAATATTGGGGAATGATCCCTCTATGATCACTAAGCACTGTGATGCAATATGGTGCAGTTAAGAGCGAATACGCTCACACTATAGCCAATAATTAAATAAATTCACGAACTAAATGAAAAACAATTCAATGAAGCCCAATCAGGTTGCGATGCTTACCGACAGCGTGCTTTCAAAAAATGAAACAACCAAAAATCGTGGGGAATAACTCCACGATACATATAAACAGACAACTACAGGAGGGGATTCCAACCCGACCTCAAGTATTTTAGTGTTATATCAGCATTATGGCGAGAAACAACAAACTTATCACGAATTGTAAACTGCCGCTTGCCGAATTAGAGCGTGCCCACTCTTACACGGCATTGATAGCAGAGTCATTTACCTCTTGCTGGATCGAGCCCTGTCTTAAGTTAAATAATCACAAAAAAGCCTAACCGCAGTCTGTGGAGGACGAAAGTTCATAGCTCCAACCCTACTTCGGGTTACAAGACTACCAGTGGTGCCTGCAATCCTGAAACCTGCTTTCCAATGCAAGAAGATAACAAGAGGTCACTTCCGGGGTGAACGTGCCTTTAGTACCGGGGCAAAAGGCACACGTCACCCAGGTCACAGGTGACTTTGTTGATACAAACACTCGACCTGCACGTACACATGATGGACATCCAGGTGCTGAAAGCACCGCCTCTGCTGGTCAGTAGAAATGAAATAGAACTTAATCCAGTGACCTTTTCACATGTAAATAACAGAGGTCTTTTTTTGCACTAAGATTTCATTAAACACCGGTGCTGTCATGAGTAAGAGAAAGGGAACAGACATAAGGCAGTTTTTTACTGGCAAGAAAAGAAGTAATTTGAGGAGTAGTTCAGAAAGTACATAATACTTTTTTAAGGCATTCATACAAATAAAGCTGAACAGCACTGTATGAATTATAGCATTTAAAGTGTTGTGTTTATGTGCTGTTTTAAGGATACCACAAGCGAGCAGCTCCAGAGTTTGTATGTAATCAGGTAGACTATGCCAGATTGTTTTCGGAAGATCCAAGCACAATTGCTGTATTCATATATGTCTAAACAAACTGAACCAAGGGAGAGAATGCACCAAGTTCCAAAACAAACGCTCCAAGCAAGCCAATCATGAAAACACCCTGATATTCAGGATTTTCTCTTCACTTTAATCAGATCTGAACTAACTAGTGTGAGATTTATTTCTCTGTTTTATATTTTGTTTTGATTATTGCATGGCTTTGACCACTGGGGGAAAAAATGTTGTAGTCTTAAGAGTGACTGCACCTTCTTTGTTTGGTTTCCATGGATTTAGATATGTTAATATTCAAGGACAGATGCTTAATTTTTTTTTCTCTCTCTCTCTCTTTTCACAGACATTTCACTGTTTTGTACCTTACGGTGGTTGTTTTGATTATTGTATGGCTTTGACCATTAGGGGGGGAAGGTAAAATGTGTTTGTTGAAACATGTTACATTTGTACTCAGGTGGTAAGCATTCAGTGTCATGAAATGTTGTGTTATTCTTATGGTATGTCATGTAAATATCTGTGATATTTAAACAAAAAAAAAAAAAGAAAAAAAGTGAGATTTATTTTCTTATGCATACTTTTGTTTTCCTGGTATTGGAAATGAGGACATTTCTTTTTCTAAGAAGGGGAAAATGTGAGATTTATTTCTCTGTTTTATATTTTGTATAAGAGTTTTAAATGCTTTATTTTATTTTAAACGTTTATGTGCGATTAGGCTAATTTATGTTATGAGTCATTTATATTTCAGTATAATTGTGTTGAGTATGAGAAGTAGTGCTGTGGCGCTTGTGCGAGCGACGCACTGAGTTCATGTTTGGGTCGGGGGACATGTGCAAGAGGAGAGCGCGAAAAAGTTCATGTCAGTGATCAATGGGGAAATGTAGCTCTGACAATAAAGTTAGTAAAAGCTTTATTTGTAAGTGTGTATGCCTGCATTATTTGAATGAGACTGGACCTTCGCAAGTTCTCCTTAACCCCTCTTACACTAGTAACTTGCTACTTGAGCAGTCTTCTCAATTTACTTATTTATTAACATTATTACTTATACCGTTACTTGAGTAATTATTTTTACAAGTAGTTTTACTTGTACTTGAGTAAAATTTTTGGCTACTCTACCCACCTCTGCTTTGGTTTATAGCACAAACAAATGAATTGGCTTTGCTGTTCCAATAGTTTCAGAGGGGACTGTAAGCCACCTCGTCTCAGACTGTCTTTGTGAGGCCTTGTAACTACCCATGTGACAATTCCTTGTCTTGTCTGGCGTGCATTCTCACCAACGTGACAATCGCCAAAGATGCACCCATGATGTGGGGAATGAATCCATGTGTGCTAATAACAATGCATCTTTTCAAATGCAAGCTGTTTTATACTGGAATAATAACTCAGCTACTGTTACAGGATTCTTATATTGAGGAGTTTATGGGAATTTTGTGGATAAGCACCTGGTACAAACATTAAAAATTCCAACACAGTTATGCCAGCCACCCCTTCCTTAGACAAAGAGATGATTAGAGAAAAGCTCCCGAAGCACGTAATCAGTTCAGGTGGGGGTCCTGGATCACCAGACCAGATGTCCTTAAGCATTTCAGAGTTCCATTGTGTGTCATCCCTCAAGGGGCTGGTTAGAGGATGCTTGATATGTTCACTGAGGATCAGAAATGGGTCAGTCTCTTCTGCACCGTAGTGAGATGACGTGATATTCCCAGACTGGCTTGAGCACGGAGCTATGGCTACTGCGCAGCCTGAGGGGAGAACAAAGCTCAAGGTGGAGCCCAAAGGGGAGCGACATTCACTATGAAGCTAGAGGGGGGAGTGAAATTCTCTGCAAGCCAAGAGGGGGGAGTGAAGTGTGTCATTTCCATGACAATTTGGGATCTTGGGATGGGCTTCACGTGTCTTCTGGTTTCTTCTGATCATCAAAGCAAATCGGAGGACGCTCATGAATCTATTTCACCCCGATGCCTGTATTGGTGTATGGGCGAAAATACTCTGTTTCGAGCAATCAATAAGTAAAGAGAGTACTTATTAGAAGCGCAAGAGACACAGTATTTTTGCGACGGGTTATTATCAGAGAAGTGGCATGCCCCATTGACTCATTCCATCATATCAGCAGTACATGATAGGTTTGGCAAATTTAATGCACAAGTAAATTTTGCTTAAAAAAAAGGGAAGAGAAACTGTAAGTCCTATCAAACTACTGTATGTGGACTCGCCCTCACAGGTAAACTTTCCCTGTATTTTTAAATTTCATTCCCTCATCTTTAAGGCTATATAACATAGTTGAATGTCTAGAGATTTGGTCCATGTTTTGTACTAATCTGTTCCTCACTATTGGAATTTCCATTCTCTCAGATCATTAGGATTTAATCAGAAAAGGTTGTTATATATTACAGTTAGGAGAGTTTTTATCCTTTTACAACCCGAGTGTTAAGACAAGCAATTCAGGCTGAAATATATATATATATATATATATATATATATATTTGCCATTTAAAGTTTTATTTTAATGGTCATCAATCTGTTAATCATTTTGGGGAATTTAAGTTTTTTTTAATATAAAAGTGAATGTGTGCATGAGTGCACGTTTTCATTCAGTTGCAACAGTACACTGAACTGATTAAGTTATTCTGAAGGTCGTTGTGAAAGTTGAATAATGGGTAAAGCAAGTAGCAAAGAGTGGCCTGTGGTGCACGCTATGGTGTGCACAGGTTGTTCATATGTTGGTCCTAATATCACATTTATGCATGTAAATTATGGAGAGGGATGCTTGAATCAGTATGATGTGTGGGTAAAAGAATATGCATTCCCAGAAAAAGGGAGGTTTAGTCTTATTAGGCAGTTAAAACAGTTAAAATTCAATTTGGAAGCAAAGGAGAGAGAGATTCCAAAAAGTTTTAAAAAAAAAAAAAAGAAGTGCAGTTTTTAGCAGACTGGAAGGCATTTGGTGAATGTCAGAGTGAGGCACATAAAAAAGATAAAAATGTCAGGCAGGGACCTCAGCTGTTTCTCAGTCTGCTAAGTTACAGAAAGCCGATTCTAACCTGGACTCCACCCCTCTATGGCAAACACAACCAGCAGCAGAAGCGGGTCCCTCAGCACCATCATCAGATCCACATTTCTATCCATACCTCACAGCTCTCCAACAACGACTAATTGAAGCCTTTCCTGTGTGAATGGACATGATGAAAATAACAATGTGCAAGCAGCAAGATTCAGAGACTGTGTCCCAGTATCTATCTCGTCTCACTGAAGTCCATGATGCAAATTCGGGATGGGAAATGCCAGTAGCACTAGCAGATGGACAAGCAGCCGAAGTCACGGCATGGGAAGCACCTCTCTGAAACAGCTTCATGAATGGTATGAAGCCAGAGATCGTTGCTCTCGTAAAACGCCAATGCATCACCTGGGACACTGGAAATCTGACTCAGGTAGAACGATATGCAATCCACGTGGAGAAGCTCCTACGAGAACAAAGGAAAGAAAGATGGAGAAGAGAGGAAGAGACCTTCATACAGCCTCTCTCACCATGATGCAAGCCATCAGCACACAACCACAGCAAATGGAACGCAGGGGAAGAGGCCCAGGGTGGAGAGGAAAACCAAAAAGACATGGATGAGGAAGGCCATGTGGCAACCCCCATAGATACAACTTCGCATGTTTTATCTGCAGAAAAGTTGGACATTTTACAAGAGACTGTCCAGAGCAGAACCATGAAAAGGCCAACTGAGGGGTGAAAGAAAGAAAGGGTGAGGTGCCTGGGAACAGAGGAAGTTACATCAGACACCCAAACTGTGAGTTAGCTCATAAAGAGCAGGCATATACCCATACATGTACACCCAACACTGGTCAGACTAATAATTCCCAAATGTTGAAACCAATTATAGCCCTTAACCTTTTTAAATACAATTCCTCTCCCTTTACACATACCTTTTGTAATTAATGGACAGAGTATAATGTTTTTGGTGGACTTGGAGGCAACATATTCAGTAGTAAAGCACGGTGAACTAAAAGAATCCCCAAAAATGAGCTCTCAGTTATTGCATTCCATGGGTGAGACATTCAGTAATAGAACGTTTTTCTGAACTGTTAGTCTGTGAATGTGAAAATGGTAAAAGTGTAACCCATCAATTCCTAATCCCGTCCTCATGCCCAGTTAATTTGCTAGGCAGAGACTTAATGTGCGTTTTGCACCTAAATTTGATTTCCTCACCCCAGGGAGTGACAGTGACCAATGAATCACTGATGGGAATTGAATCTTTCACAAACAAAGAGTTCTGTGTTTACCAATGGGCCATGTAAACTAAAGCTAGCACCTGTGCACATTGTTGACATTGGCATATGATAAGATGAAGGACAAATGTGTTGATTTTATGTTGTCCTCTACCCTACATTGAACAGTGCAAGTGCATGAAGGAAGATACTTTAATTTTAAGAGAGAATGGTTTATGGATATCCCAGAAAGTGAAGAGCTATATCTGAAGGCACTATATTGGTGTGACAAATTTTGTGCATGTTCAGTCAAATTAAGTGACACGCAGTTGCGTGCATTTTTTTTCCCAGATTCAGTGCCTTACGTCTCACTAGCCAAATCAAGGGGCAGACATGGGAAAGACATAGGCCCATGGGTCAGATTATGTGAGAGTTGGAAAATTACAAAATGGGAACAGAAACTGACCTCCAACATATGGTACAGCCCGACACTGAGAGTTTATAAAAAAAATATTTCAGGAAATGTGGAAGGTTAACAGGGATGTAATATGTCATGACAAGGGAATGTTTCTGAACCTTGGGAAAAGCCCCACACCCCTAGAGACACACCCAAAACTGAAGGAGGTGCCTCTCAAGCTGTGGGCCCAACGGAAACATGACACAGGCCTAATTATAAGTGCACCACCAGTCGTGATCATGCCCAAAACTGATTTCAGACCTAGACAATCTCAATACTCTCTTAAATCAGAAGCTATTAAGGGAATTAGGCCAGTATTTAATTCACTACTAAAGCAAGGATCATTGTTCCCTCCACAGATTCGCCAGTGCGCACTCCAATATTTCCAGTAATAAAAGCAAGAAAACCCCCACAACCTGGTGATTTGCACCCCCTCCAGGGAACAGTGTGAAACTGACACTATTAAATTGTTGCAACATCTTGCCAAAGAAGGCCACAAAGCCAGTCTCTCCAAATTACAGTACATACAACAAGAAGTGAAATTTCTGGGGCACGACATCTCCGCCAGTGGAAAGAAACTCTCCGCAGACAAAGTATCTGCCATTCAGAAGGTTCCCAAGCCTCTGACAAAGAAACAAGTTTTCTCTTTCCTAGGTATGTGTTCATACTGCAGAACTTTCATGCTAAACAATTCCAGTCTAGAAGCACCTCTCAGAGAGATTGCATATGCGACAGGTTCGACAGCTCATTCTCAGGTAAGTTGGATCGGGGGGGGGGTTCTAATTAGACAACAGGAATTTGTTACCTCGCACAAAAGCCTCAGAGCTCCTTGACTGGCTATTGCTGTAGATTAGATGCGAACTCATAGGAATCCACCGCAGTCTTTCTCGTACAGTGAAAGCACTGTCTGTCGACCAAACGCTGTTAGTTAAAACACCTATTGACCATGAGTATGACCCTTACAAAGACCAACCTGACCTGTATCCTAAACTTGGTTGGGTACTAGATCCTCCCAGCGACACTGACGATGACGAACCATTGGCATCCATGTCACACATATTGTAAATATTCCTTTGACCATGACAACTCTCATTTCACCCTAAATGAGCTTACATGACCACAGGATACTTTATATCTGCAAAAACAGCCTTAGCTTTTTTATTGTGACTGTGTTATGACACGTTCAGTTGAACTATAAAAGGATTCTGAAGTGCTGATGAACTCACAGCATAATAATTTCTGTTAATTTTAGTTATCATATTTTGTAATGAAAAAAGGGGGAAAATGTGAGGGAAATAATTAATTTCTCACTTTGTAATAGCTCTGTTCATGTTCACCAGTGAATAATGCCACTTGCTGTCATGTCATGGAGATTAGAACAGAACGTTCTTTCCTCTTACATTGACACAAACGTGTTATTGTCTTCAGGAATGTCTGCACATCTGGTAAGACCTTGAAACCACCAAACTGGCTAAAACTGCCTAGAACTCCTTAATCGAGACTTGCAGATGCCCAGCACTCCTTAGCTTAATCTTATGTAGTGAATGTGAGAAATGAGTGCTGCAGAGCACTCTCATTCTTCTATCCTGTTTTCTTCTATTCTGCATTCTTCTATCCTGTATTCATCCTTTTGTAATAAACTTCTTCACCTGAGAGGACAAGTCTGTGAGAGGTTATTGTACTTTTTTTTTTCATTTCCCCATAAAATGATTCTTATTGTTTTTCACTTTAATTAATAGGTACATTTTCACAATAATGGTAAAAACGGTTCTGATTTATCTTGGTTTCATTATTTTACATAAAAAAACCTGACATTTTAACCGGGGTGTGTAGATGTTTTTATCTCCACTGTTTGGTTTTCTTTGACTAAGATAGAACTAAATTGCCCAGACTTTTAGTTAACTAAAACCTGGCTAATAAAACAGGATAAGGTTTACTAAATATGATCCAATACAAAATATATGACATAACACAGGACTAATTTTGTCAGCAATTTTTTAATTAACACTAACTCAAAGACTCCACTGTGAATCCTCTGTCTCTCATCCCAGCCGCACTGGAGCAACTGAATGGAACATGCATCTACACCAAGCTTGATCTGTGCAGTATTTACAACCGTATCCAGGTGCAGGAAGGAGATGAGTGGAAGAGCAAGTTCTCAGCTCAGGGCATTATGAGTACTTGGTCCTCCTTTATGGTTTGGTCAATACCCCATCAGAGTTCTATTCCTTGAAGTCCTCCATGATATGATTAATAAGTTTATTATTGTATACATTGATGATATTTTAAACTTTTCTTCTGGTCCAGGCGATCATAAAATTCACTGAGGTCTATGTTGACAAGGTAACTGGAACATACATGATATCACAAAAGTGAGTACAATCCTCACATTTTTGTAACTGTTTGATTATATCTTTTCATGTGACAACACTGAAGAAATGACACTTTTCTACAGTGTAAAATAGTGAGTGTACAGCTTGTATAACAGTGTAAATTTGCTGTCCCCTCAAAATAACTCAACACACAGCCATTAATGTCT
>JANDJT010000012.1:27353883-27377884 GCA_024331685.1 Stegophilus panzeri | reverse complement strand
TTTCTTCAGTGTTGTCACATGAAAAGATATAATCAAATATTTACAAAAATGTGAGGGGTGTACTCACTTTTGTCAGATACTGTATGTGCTTGTTGAACATCCCATTATAGATTTAGTCCCCCTTTTCTGTTATAATAACCTCCACTCTTCTGGGAAGGCTTTCCGCTAGATTTTGGAGTGTGGCTGTGGGGATTTGCCCATTCAGCCACAAGAGCATTAGTGAGATCAGGCAGTGATGTTGGGTGAGGGGGTCTGGTACGAATTCAGTGTTCCAATTTAACCCAAAAGTGTTCGGTGGGGTTGAAGTCAGGGCTCTGTGAAGGCTACTTGAGTTCTTCCACTCTAACCTTGGCACACCATGTCTTCATGGACCTCACTTTGTGCACAAGTGACTGTCATGCTGGAACATGTTTGGGCCTCTACACTCTAAAAAATGCTGGGTTATTTTTTCTACCGAAATGTTGGGTTGAGTCTTTTGGGTCATACCTAACCCTAGGTTGTTTTTTGGTAGTTTTGTCTAACCCAAAAAAAACTTGTGGCTAGTTTTTAGTTAATTAGTGGCTGAGTCATTTTCACTGACAGTTGAATCAATGCACCCCTCCCCCACGCCGATGCCTCAGCCCAACTCCTTGGGTCAAATCAACTCAGGACGGACTGTTTGAATTTGCCTCAGGTGCAGGTAGTGGTTTTCACATGGACAGACTGTTAGATTTATTTGGAGAAACAAGGTTTGTATCAACATATGTATCCATAAAACCATTACTGTACACAAGAAAAAGCAAAAATGTGTGATAACACTCCAGTTTACATGACACTAAATGCACCTCTATCTTCGTTAGCTTTGGCTTACTTGTTTGTAATGCCCACTGGATCGTTAGTTGGTTACTCATTTTTTTTGGATGTCTCCTTTGCTCAAAATCTGACATTTTCGTCTTAAATATATGACTTAATTAAGTCATTTACTTCAGAGTCTATATATAAATACCCCTTTAGCAGCTCCTTGTGTATAAATAAAGGAGATACCATGTTGACATATTTGTTTTGTTTATAATGTGGTATATTTGACATTTTCAAAAGGGTAAAAATAACCCTGAAAATATTAACCCATTTAGGAAATAAAATTAACCCAGCATTTTTGTAAAAATGAAACTATCCTTTGGGTTGAAAACAACCCATTTGCTGGGTTAAAATTAACAACCCAACTTGATGGGTTACGTTAGCCCAAAATGAGCTCCGACCTAAATTTACCCAGCTGTTGGGCTAAAAATAACCCAATTTGGATTTCTTTTAACCCAGTGTTTATTAGAGTGCAAGTTCCAATAAAGGGGAAATCTTAATGCTACAGCATACAAAGACATTCAAGACAATTGTGTTTTTCAAACTGTGGTAAAGGTTGAAGGTATATGCGGTCTGTCAGATCACTATGTTAGGTAGCTACAGTCTAAGGCTGCACGATTATGGCCAAAATGATAATCACGATTATTTTGATCAATATTGAGATCACAATTATTTACCACGATTATTCATTGATTTTAGGGACAACATATTTTTATTGCACTTTCACATTTAAATAAACAGACCACTGCTTCACCTCTATGTTGTGCTACATTCCTGCTAATGTACAAATCTTTGTATCAAATTAGACTGGTCTTTAATTTATATCATCTCGAAGAAGTAAAATATAATAATAAACAGGCCACTGCTTCACCTTTATGTTGTGCTACATTCCTGCTAATGTACAAATCTTTGCATCAAATTAGACTGGTCTTTAATGTGCATCATCTCGTAGAATTAAATTAAAATCGAGGCGGATGACAACAAACACATAATTGATGCTCTGAAGCCGGTGTGCAACCGATGCTATCCTTCATTTCAAACAAAGCGAGGAAACACCTCGAATTTGGCAAAGCACCTGAAAGACGGGCCCTATATTATGTTTGTTTGAGGCAACTGGCATTGTGGCCATGAAACCAGCTAACATTATGCTCCATGTAATGTTTGCGATAGCCAGTTATTTGTTAACAACGCTAACGCACTGCAATGTTATAAACTACCTCCTAATGGGCCACCATGCATCACCATTCAGCCTGTGTCCTGTCAGCAAAGTGTAGCTTAATGTCACAAATAATTATTGAAATGTTAATGGTTTTAATAAATCTTTTTGGCTTTCCACCATATCAGTGAATTTAAACTAATGCTTGCATTCAGAGTATAAGAGGGGTAGGGTGGGTGTGTGTGTGTGTGTGTGTGTGTGTGTGTGTGTGTGTGTGTGTGCGCGCGTGTTTAGGAGCGCACCTTAGCACTTGTAGCCTCCACTGTTTTATTAGTCATTGTCAGACAGTGTTTGATAACTAAAATATCCTCCTCTCTCTCTCTCTCTCTCTCTCTCTCTCTCTCTCTCTCTATTTTGCCAGTATCAGCCACAGGATTTCCTCCAGGAGAGTTTTTAATTTTATTTTTATACCACACCGTGGTATTGAGTATCGTGTACTTTCTGTGGTATCGGTACCAACTACGGGATTTTTGGTATCGTGGAATCCCTAGTCATCATTACTCTCAACTGTTTTGTGTTCACCCTTAATTACGTTTGTCATTTAAACCCCACATATCTCTATGTTCGACGTGAAGTATTGCGCAAGTTTTCCGTGTACCAAGCTTTTGTTCATAGTTTTGATCTTGTTCTTGACCTCGTTGTTTGATTCTTGCTTAGCCTTGTTTATGCCCATTTGCCAATCGCCTGACCTTTTGTTTGTTTTTGACCACGCTATTGTCTCACGTTTTGGATTTGTCTGCTTTTCCTGAATAAAGCTCTTATCTGCATTTGCATCCATCCTAAACCCTCATGATGTGACAGTCAGCAACTGCCTTTTTCAATACACAAAGCTTTTTAAAAAACCATGAGTGGGGTTTTACGGGCATATTTTATATCATAGAATAAAACGTGAAAAATATTTTGAGCTTGTGTTCATCACAGACCTTACTTTAGGCTTTTAACCAAAATCCCATTAAAAAAAAACCATCGATTTGGAACAATGGAATCAAAGGGCTAAAATGCTAACTCGTTTCCGGGTTTTGGCATACAAACTGACGTCATCCCTGCGCCACTCTATGGTGACTGTCTGTAAGTTTAGGAAGCGCGTGATTTGATATGAAGCGAAGTTTTCTATGAGTCAATATCACAGTCGATCATGTTCATGTAATCGTGGGCAGTCAAAATCATAATCGAGATCAATATTCAATTAATTGTGCAGCCCTACTATAATCTCCCCCCGCCCCCCCCCCATATTAGGGGAGACCAGGTATAATGATTATTTATATTCTATATATGTATATCGCCATATCTCTATCTATCTATATTATATATAAAACCTAATCTACAATCTGTTTTTGATGGATAGACAGATTTTTTTTTTGCTTTTCACTTTGACTTTTTCAACTTTGATTGTTTTTTCATAAATAAGATTTTTTTTTATTATTATTTTTATAAACCTATATAACGGACAGGTGTGGAACATAAATTATAAAAATGTTTCTGAACACTATAACTACTTTGAACAAGAGAACTAGGTTGTAATAACGTGTACCATTTTTATGTAAAACATGTTGCATTCTAAAAACGTTCGCATACGAATGATGTAAATTGGGACGAAGGGTGTGTCTCGTTAGCCATGACATTGTTAAATCAGACACAGAGAGAGGTGTGAGTGCAGTGGGAAAGCAAGACCTCGCGCTTTCAGGACAGTACTAGCGACAATTGGAAAGTTGCTACGGTTTGTCCAAAAAGTCGCTAGGCGTTTTTTTTTGCAAAAAGTCGCTAGGCGTTCTTTTTTGCAAAAAGTCGCTAGGCGTTCTTTTTTGCAAAAAGTCGCTAGGTGATCTTTTTTGCAAAAGGTCACTAAAGGGGTCTGAAAAGTCGCTAAGTTGGTAACACTGGTCTGCACTGACAGCTCGAAAGGCAGGCAACGGTCCGCCTCTCCCCAGCAAAAAGAAAATGTAGAAGGAGAGGGAACACGGGGTTTTTCATTTATGTACATTCTATTTGAAAAGCAATAAAATACACAGAGTAAACAAATGATGCCCTGTCTGTGTTTTTATTCTTGAAAACTATTTGTGTCCCCCTTCCAATATCTCCGCACCCTCCGGGTTGAGAACCACTGCACTAGGTCTATTACATAATATAAATAATATGTTAAAAATCTAAATATTAAATCAAATTAAAAAATGCACTTGGTGACATGCCTGGAGATGGCTCCGGAGATTTGTAGTGTTTGCCCGCTTATTTTTTTCCCACAAAGCCAGCATCCAAATTTATTGGTTCACCTCTCTCGTTAGACACAAATCCAAAATGTTCCCAGGTCACTCTTATAACATTTGGTTTCCCAACAAGATCCAACACAGCGGCAGAACCCAAAGTGTAATAGCAGAATTCATCTGACTGGATTTTGCTGCGCACAAACAAACCTGGGCCAAACTAACAGACAACACCATATAAGGCGTTTGATTAAGATTACATAATTTGTGAATTAACATAAAATCTCCCACCATATGGTAGGCTATAAATACAAATTAATATTGCAAGTGTTATTATTATTACACTTGTATACAAAACATACTTTGTTAGGGCTGCAACTAAATAATTTTGATAATCAATTAATCTGTTGATTATTTCTTTGATTAATCGATTAGTTGGAGTAAAAGGCCAGTTTTTATTGTATTTTATTTTTTTTAATGTTTTTTCACATTCTGCCCAATGTTGTCTTTCAAACATTGTGCAAAGTGAAGGCTATGAAAAGGTATTAAATGTATCTACGTGGGATATGTTATACATTGTGCAAATAATTTTTTTTTTTTAAATATTAACATTATATTTTGAAAACAAAAAAACAACTGGTTGTTGAGGCCAGCAGGAAGCAGTGTCGCAAGAAGCAGTTTCGCAGGAAGCAATGACCCTCGAGTTGATGGTATTTTTTTCTACATTTCTATACTATAAAAATATAATCTTTACTTTTATAACATTTACATACATCATCGATACTATTTTAGATCAAAACAATCGTAACGCTGCGCTGTCGCTAAGTTTTCATCGGATCTTACAAACATGTAAGCCCGCTAGCATCACCTTACCTCTAGCCTTGTTTTACATTTCATATCTCTCTCATCTACCCCTGTTTTAAAGGCGAATATGTCGGTTGTTTCTCCACTTTTGAGTGTAGATAAGGACTCGCTCAAGCTGCACATGGTTTTGTTGGAATTGGAGGCCAAGGAGAAACAGATCTCCAACCTACTCGACAAGCAGGCCCAGCTGCATGAACGAAGAACTGCGCTGGAAAGAGCGTAAGACGCAGACCAGAACCCAAGCGAGGACCTCTCTCCCTCCACCGCCCCCCGTCTTCAAGATCTCCACCAGGAACCGCTTCGCCCCTCTCCATGAGACTGAACCAAACACTGATCATCAGAGACACCATAGTTCGGAACGTCAGCATCGCCTCATCTAAAGGTAAGGTGCGCACACACTGTTTCTCTGGTTCTCGTGTTCTTGATGTCGCTGCACAGGTACCCACGATCCTGAAGAAAGACGAGAGTATCAGAGCTGTTGTGCTACACGTGGGGGAGAACGACATCAGGCTGCGGCAGACGGAAGTCCTGAAGAGGGACTTTGGAAGCCTGATCGAGACAGTACGAAGCAGATTGCCTGCGACGAAGATCATCGTCTCTGGACCTCTCCCCACATACAGACAAGGAGTTGAAAGGTTCAGTAGACTTTTCACCTTGAATGAGTAGTTAATATCTTGGTGCAACAAATAGAATCTGTTCTCGGAGGGTCCTCGGTTGTTCCGTGCTGATGGCCTGCACCCCAGCAGCCTTTGAGCGGAACTCCTTTCAGACAACATCTCCAATAAGCTACACACCATGTGACTACCTGCCGTAAGTACAACTTCCAACACCAACAACATTTATAATAATCAATGTTCAAATAATAATTTAGCACTTGTAGTACATTCTATAGATACTGTGTCTGTTCCCCGAGCTAAACAAATACATAGAAAATTTCTGAAATTTTGTTTTAGTAACCTAACTAACATAAAATTAGATCATACTGAATGCACAGGCAGCACCTTTGATCTGAATTTAGATCTCTTTTGTCTAAGGCACTTACTGTTAATGAAATCATTACTGATCAGGAATTTAATATAATTTGTTTAACAGAAACTTGGATTAAACCTAACGAGTACATAGCACTAAATGAAGCCAGTCCTCCTGAATACAATTATACACATCAGCCCCGTCTGACTGGCAGAGTAGGAGGTGTTGCACTCCTCTATAGTTATAATCTAGGCGTCACACAAAAACCTAGTCATAAATTCAACTCTTTTGAAGTTCTTTATACCAGTATAACATATGTAGCCACAAAAAATAAGTCAATTCCGCTAATTATTATTTACAGACCCCAAGGGCCATATACTGAATTCCTTAGTGAATCTGCAGATTTTATCTCAAACCTGGTTGTTTCTGTAGATAAAGCATTAATCGTTTGTGATTTTAATATTGAATATCATCTGAGAACAGCGGTTGTGTCCATTTTAGATTCAGTAGGGGTTAATCAAAGTGTAACAGGACCTACTCATAATGGTGGTCACACTCTTGACCTGATACTAACATATGGATAAAACATAGAAAATATAGTAACATTTCCACAGTCTGAAGTTGTCTCAGACCATTATCTCATCTCGTTTAAATTGCGTACTGATAATACTTGCACCTCACCATGCTACAGCGTAAAATGTAAATTCATGTGAGCTACTGCACCGAGTTTCATCTATAACCTCCCAGAGACATCTGTTAGATTTGGATCACCATCTGATCCCATAGAACTCATTCAGGCGACTGAATGCTTAGAGTCAACGCTCCGCTACACGCTAGATAGGGTGGCTCCACTCAAAAATAAAATAATTAGAGAGAAAAAGCTAGCACCTTGGTATAATGATCAAACGCATACCTTAAAACAGACCACTCGACAATTATAACGTAAATGGTGTCAAACCAAATTGGTAGTATTTCAAACAGCATGGAAGGAGAGCCTCCCAAACTATAGAAAATCTATTAGTGATGCTAGAAAAGTCTATCTCTCCATCTTAATAGAAGAAAACAAAAACAATTCTAGATTTCTATTCAACACGGTAGCAAAATTAACTAGGAATAAAACCACTACAGAAACAGGCACACAATCATTAAATAGCGGCGAAGATTTCATGAATTTTTTCATTGGTAAATTTGCAAATAATAGATGTGAAATTCAGGCTATTAAATTCAAACCAGATAGTTTTATAATTAACCCTGTAGATGATAATATAGCAATATCAGATCAACGTTTAAAATGTTTTACTCCCCCTAGAGAGACCAAACTAGCTTCATTAATCTCTTCAGCAAAATCATCAACTTGTATACTTTATCCCTTACCTACATGTTTCTCTAAACAGACTTTTCCTGGAGTAATTGAACCCCTTCTAAAAATAATCAATTCTTCCCTTAGCACTGGCTATGTACCTAAGTCATTTAAACTAGCAGTTATCAAACCCCTGATTAAAAAAACCTGACCTTGACCCCTCTCAACTGTCCAGCTATAGGTCAATATCAAATCTCCCCTTTATCTCCAAGATATTAGAAAAGGTTGTACCACAGCAGCTATGCTTGTACCTACATAGGAACAACATTAATGAAATATATCAGTCAGGATTTAGGCCCCATCATAGCACAGAGACAGCGCTAGTTAAAGTAGTAAATGACCTACTACTGGCCTCTGATCAGGGTTGTGTCTCCTTGCTTGTGTTACTTGACTTTAGTGCAGCTTTTGATAAAATGGTCATACTATTCTCCTTAATAGACTAGAAAATGTTGTTGGCATTAAGGGAACAACTCTCTCCTGGTACAGGTCTTATTTGACAGATCGCTATCAGTTCGTAGATATAAATGGCAACTTCTCCAAGAATACCGAGGTTAAATTTGGTGTTACACAAGGTTCTGTTTTAGGCCCACTGCTTTTTACTCTATATATGCTACCTCTAGGTCAAATTATTCGTAAACATGGAATTAGCTTCCACTCTTTTGCTGATGACACACAGCTGTATGTTTCAGCAAAGCCAGACAACACAGAGCAGCTTAATAAAGTTGAGGACTGTGTAAAGGACATTAGACATTGGATGCTTTTTAACTTCCGTTTACTTAATTCTGATAAGACAGAAGTACTTCTACTAGGACCACATGCAGCTAGAAGTAAGCTTTCTGATTACATAGTAACTCTGGATGGTCTTTACATTTTTCCTTGTGCAGCAGTAAAAGACCTTGGTGTGGTTACTGACACCAGTCTTTCATTTGACGCTCATGTAGATAGTATTACTAGGATAGCCTTCTTTCATCTCAGAAATATTGCTAAAACAAGAAATATAATGTCAGTACATGGTGCAGAAATATTAGTTCATGATTTCGTCAACTCTAGGTTATATTATTGTAATGCCTTACTGTCTGGATGTTCCAGTAGGTGCATAAACATGCTCCAGTTGGTCCAGAATGCAGCTGCAACAGTCCTTACTAGAACCAGAAGATATGACCACATCACCCCGATCTTATCCACACTGCACTGGCTCCCAGTGAAATTTCGCATTGATTATAAAATATTACTATTAACCTATAAAGCACTAAACGGTCTAGCACCACGGTATCTAAGCGAACTCTTAGTCTTCTATGATCTGCCACGCCTACTTAGATCAAAAGGTGCAGGCTATTTGTTGGTACCTCGAATAGTGAAGGCTACAGCAGGGGGAAGAGCTTTCCCTTAAAAAGCTCCACAGTTATGGAACAGCCTTCCAATAAGTGTTCGGGACTCAGACACAGTCTCAGTGTTTAAGTCTAGGCTGAAAACATATTTGTTTACTCAAGCTTACCAGGAACAGACTTTATTTTACGCAAAGTACACAGTCTTATCCATCACGGGATAGTAAGCATACCTAATGATCTCTCCCTCTCTTTACCTCCCTCTCTCCTTTTGTCGAGCCACACATGATTTTATGGAGATGCCAGTGTCCCTAACCCTTTCTGCACTCCGGACCTGCCTAATCCATCCGGATTCCCCACCTCTGGATTGAGCTCTCATCAACTGGAGGCTACAGCCTCGAGATTGCTTAGGATGGTACCGCTTGAAGTACCATGAAATGGTTTGGGACCTCAATTCCACATGGACATTCTCGCTGTGGTTGCTGGAACTATGGTTGCTACTATGGCCTGGCGACAGCTATTACCACATACAATTTTGCACTCAGGTCTCCTTTAGTTAACAGTGGACTAGTTCAACAAACAGACTTCATGTAAAAACCATAATGAACTTTCTTTTACTTTCACACTATTCGTTGTTACCCAGATGAGGATGGGTTCCCTTCTGAGTCTGGTTCCTCTCAAGGTTTCTTCCTCTTATCATCTTAGGGAGATTTTCCTTGCCACCGTCGCCACTGGCTTGCTCAATAGGGATAAATTCACACACTTAAAATTTGTATCCTGTGTTTACATGTTTCTGTAAAGCTGCTTTGAGACAATGACCATTGTAAAAAGCGGTATACAAATAAGATTTAATTGAATTGTCCAGAAGCTTTAAAGCAGAAGTTATATCACTATATTAAAAAAAAAAAAAAAAAGAAAAAGAAAAAAAAAAAGAAAGAAAAACAAAAGCATACACTAAATGTTAACTGGTAAGAGGTTGAATGTTCTGCAGTAACACACATTCACTCATCTGAACACAATACCTTTACTTTATTCTGTAAACGTATGACGTCTTACATTTATATACAACTACATGTTATATCCCCATTACTGCTCTCATAAAAACACAATAACCTTTGTTACTAAATATAGCATCAAACAACAAATTTGATCAAAATGAATATTTTAGTCAGAGTTATTGCGTTTCCTTTCTATTGCATGCTGTTTGATTGACGTGCATGCATGGACTCGCGCTCATTCAGTGAAGTTTAATGGAGACTCACTGGCTGTCAGGACGAGACTTTTTGTAAAATGGAAATACTGGCATTAATTTCTAACATTTATAGATAAGGATATAAACAAAAATTTAACATCTGCTCTAAGAAAACAGGTCTGGAAAACATTAAACAGCACACGTATCTGTCACAGGATCTGACACAACAAGCCACGTTAATACACTTACAAGTTTGTTTGAAGCGCTTAATATAAAACATTCTCATGTTTTGGACAAAAGTTTGCACTTTTCCTGTAGCAGCTCACTCTGTAACCTCTGCTGTTTTTCAAACAGGTTTTATTCATACAAATGCGTTTTTCACCATTGTGAAGTGCCATCACTGTCAGGGGTTATCCACAGTGATGTCACAGACCCAACTAATCCATAATGGAATTCGCTGTCGATTTAATTATCGATTATATCGATTAACCCTATTCTTGTCATAGTGCCCACTCAAGCAGAAACATTAACATTGCTTGTGCTGTGACACTACCATAAGTAGCACTCAAACTACCACCGTAGTGGTGTGGTTGTCATGGCCACTGTCACAGCCCTACAAACCACCATCGCAAACAGGATGTTTCTCAATAGTAAGTTCATACGTAGTTTGGAAATAACGTGAGTTAGCCGGTTAGCAGAGGCTAACAGCTAACACGCTAATAGAGTGAACTGACTGTACACGTATACAACACAAAACCATGCATTTAGAACACTCAGTAGAAAATATATAAATAAATAATTAATCAAACTTACAGGCTGTGATCCAGATGCACAAGATGGTCCAAATAAAGTGGATACAGCCCCATCTTTAATGAATAATCGTTTCACAAATCCTGCATTGGCTACAGCTAGATTTGAGAAGCAGTCGTCAGTGAAATGACAGGAACATAAACAAAGGTTGGAGTTGAACTGCTGTGGTATTGTTTTAAAAATTTATTTTAACCACTGACGCCTTACATCCTTATCCTTTGGGAGTCCATGCAAAGTGGTCTTGCTTTTGCAGCGCAGAAAACAACATCTTCTAGACATGAACCTAACTCTTTCAGGATGCAACTTCAACTGTAGTGTTTGAGGGTGGATTAAAATACACATTGTTCACAAGAAGCCAATGAAGATCAGATGCTGTTTTTTTGTTACAAACCTATGTATGTTTATAAAGGAAGTAAGTCTGGAATTACTAATGAATCGTTTCAGCTGTTCAGAATCGGTTCTTTCTTTTGAGAGTCAATAACTCCATTTGTCATGCGCTTTTGGTTTTTGAAACTTTGCAGACTTTTTACATTCACAAACAGCTACATAACACATTACATGAAAGTTAATATCTGAAAAAGCATAATAGGTGCTCTTTATATTTATGCATTTGTGTCTTTCCATGACAGCAACAGTGCTGTTGCCAGCTAGCACATCACTGTTTGGTGTGGTGCTGTTTAAAGTTGAATGACTCAAATAAGGTGTTATGAGCTAATAGAACAATGAGGAGAGTATATTGCTTCTAAACAATTATATTTACACCAAAGTTGAAAAATGGCCCTTTTTTTCTCTCCAGGCAAGTGACTTTTTTACTTGGAAAAGTGAATAACAAATTTACTTGTCTGAAGGACAACCACGAGACAATGCTTAATGTCAAGCCCTGGAATTTCAGATTTCATTTCCTTATATTTTCATCTAGATGTGTTAAACAACTTAGAACAAGGCATCTTTTGTTAGAGCCTACATATTTTTCAAGTAATTAAAATACTGGAATACGTGAACGACAGGTGTTTCTTGCTGTTGATGTCACTGACTGTTGTTTTTGAGTTTTGCTTCACAGCTCTCACACTGGCTACATTAACATGGACAGCAGTAATCTAATTATTGACCTTATTCTGAATAAGACAATATTGTACTTAAGGTGTTTACATGAGTCACTATAAGAATACTCCTTTCATGTTCCCGTTTTACATGTTATAGAACATAGATTGATTAACGGCACACATCATTATGTCCCCATGCAACACTGTCCGAGATTCCCTCCAGAATTTCATGTATCAACATACAGTTCATCTTCATTATTGTTCTATATACAGTTTTGGGTGTTCCATTTTAAATTTTACGGAAGCTTTAAGTGCAGTTAATTATTTGTCATGCTATACGTACAAATAGACGACTGCTTGAAGCCACGGGCTGCATCCGAAACCGCATAATGTGTACATGTCTGAAATGCACGTCGATAATGCGACTAAAATAGGTATACTTCACGTCTTAATTTGATTAATTTGAATACTTCGAGTATGACTTTAGCTGGATTAAAATAATCAATAATAACTGTTTACAAGGCAGTTTCTTAATCAGAGTATTGTCTTAATCAGGTTAATATAGGATTATTGCTGTCCATGTAAATGTACCGAGTGTTTGTCATTAACTGCTGCTGTTTTCCTTGTCCAACCTGTTCAATGTCTGGTACTCATCAGTAGTAAAAAATCAGCAGAATGAATTCAGACATCTACAGAAACATTCTGTCTGCCGATTTAAAGAGAAATACATCGAAATACATCCAATTACATCCAAATACATCCAATAACTGTGAGGAATGTCATCATGCAGCAATACAATGACCCAAAACACATTGCCAACAGAACAAAGGACTTCCTCAGGTGAAAAAAGTGGAAGGTTTTAGACTGGCCATGTCAATCATCAGACTTCAGCCCAATTGAGCATGTATTTCACCTCCTGAAGAGGAGAATGAAGGGAGAAACCCCCAAAAACAAACAACAACTGAAGGAAGCTGCATTGCAAGCCAGGAAAAGCAACACAAAAGAAGAATGCACCAGTTTGGTGCAGTCATCAAGTTTCAAACTTGATGCAGTTATTGCAAGCAAGAGATATGTAACCAAATATTAAGTGTTATTTACTTGAAATTACATTAACACTATCTTTTCCTATACTATTGCTCACCTAAAAATTGGGTGGTCTTCCACCAAAAGGTGCCATGTTCTAAGTTGTTTAACACATCTAGATGTAAATATCAGAAAATGAAAGATGAAATTCTCATCCATCGTCTCACATTCTTCTTGATCTCAAACCCAAATGTCTTCAGTGTATAGCAAAAACAAAAGCATTGGCCATGCTGTTCCAATACTTTCAGAAGGGACTGTAGATTTAACCATGGGATAATCATCTGGCAATCAACCCACAGTCAGAGGAATAAATGTAACAATTTTATCTTTGTTATTTTTTTCAATTTTCATGGAAATACCTTTCACGTGTACAGAATTGTTGGAATTACTTTGTTGAAAAACTTAGACAGACTGCTTCTGAATGGACAGCAGTTTTAAAGTGTCAATACAGCATGCATGTTAAATACTGTGATGCATTATTTAATACTGGAAATTTCCTAATACTGGAAAATTCCTCATTTTTACTCACCCCTCTCCGAGCTTCTCCAATATATCAAACACTTCTTCAGGCTGCTTGGTCAAACTGTCCTCACTAAGCTTCTTCAGCTGCCTAAAGATATATTGAGAAATACAACATATTAAAAGGCCATATCATATCGAATAACCATACCCTGAAGTAACTCTTGGCTGTAACTGAAAAAATAGGCAAGCTTTCAGCCCGTTTGACGACGTAAAAATAGTCCATAGTCATTGGCGATTAATATGTAAAGAGGCTTCTCCTGTGGAAATCGCTGGCAGGTTTTAGGACTACATCATCATTTCCTTTCTTTTTCTCTCTTTTACACACATAGGCTTAATAAACTCACTTCTGTAAAATCATCAGCATCCCCAATATTTAGAATACCAGGCAAATTATAATCATTTATTACTAACTGTAATAATACTAATTGTTAGTAAACTGGGCACAAATCAAACATTTCTAGTATGTATACTTTACTCCTTTCTCACAGTACACTTATCAGACATTTTCAATCAGTATAAACAAATGAATTATTTTATCACCACAAATCTGTTATTAGGTTAGTCAGGACACTTATACAGGTTTCTGTGTGCAGAGTATCGTAACAGTGTTTAGCTTCTGGTGAATAGCACAATGGGAAAGGGGAGGGGTGTGAGCCCCCTGCTGGGCAAACAATTCACATCACTCCACAATAACTGTGACACAGAGATAAAACAAACAGCACAACTAAAGCTTTTTTTGATAGTAAAACACTGTATACAATCTCTACAATAAAATTATATTATTTAAACCTAGTATGCTATGTGAAAAAACAACTACTTATGAAAAACTGCAAATTCTTAAAATCCTGAATGCCTACTTTCATATGAGCCATTAACCACTACTGTGGAGCATGACATCACAAATCAATTCAATGCTGAATGTGAACCCCCTAAACAGACAGAAATTCCATTTTTTGGCAGCTGATAAAAAGTTATGCTAAATTAGATATTAGAGATGTATTTGTTTTGCATATAAAACATTATTTGGGGATAATATTACAACAATGTAGAAAAATCTGTCAGTTTATGACATGATCTGAAGTATATTACAAACTGGAGACAAATGCACCGTGTTTTGAGTTCATTAATATGAAATAAAATGTATCAAAGTATGTCTGGCTTCAGATAAATAAATAGATAATATCAAAACTATTTTAAAAAAACTATATTTATTTGAGATATCACTGTCAAAAAATTGTCAAGAGGAAAAAGGGTGGAATTTCTGACCTAAAAATAATAAATAGGGGTATATTGAAGTGTCAAATCTAACAATTTACAAATAATGTAAATAGTCATGATAATTATTAATTAAATATGTGGTGTTTCATGCACTTTGAGCAGCAGCAAACAATGAAAATGTCAGCAATGTGGACATTAGACAACTGAGATATAAAGGAATTATTCCAAAAATGCACAGGTATGTTTTCTTTTACTGTAGAATCACCCAAGAAGTCCATCATACAGCTGAGCTTTAGTGACTGCTGCTACTAGCATGGAGTTCCAGACTGCAGAGCTGATATTATTATTATACCCAACTCTACTCTTTTTAAAACTGAAAATGGTAAAAATGTTACATCATAAAAAGGTAACACAGTGGGAACAGTTCTAACCCTGTCAAAAGCCTGCCGAATTTCCCAACGGCAGCCATGTTTTCAAACTAATCATGTGAATCGTGGAAAGACAGTTATAAACTACCAGACAAATGCTACATACAAATTTTTAACAAACTGTTTCAGAGATACAGTTACTTGAATGTTATAGTAACCACTACTGAGTTGTACATGTGAAAATTCATAGCCTAATTCAAAGTCATGTACTGTACAATGTCAATCAAATATCAGCTTACTTCCTGTCTGGAATCACTGCAGTCAACTCTGGCACCATGTTATGAATAAATGAATATGAAAAAAACCTACTTGAAGACAAATTTGGGGAAGATTCGAAACAATTTGTGGGAGGAGTAATGGGGGGGTAGAGACTGACTTAACATGATTTGAACTGTGATTTATTGTGCTGCGTAAGTAAGGAATAAAATATGATGGGGCAAGTTGCTATGGGACAAGAAACAACGGTGAGACAATAAACAAAAATTCATTGGCAAACATTTTGTAGCCCCGTCAAGCACCAGTACAGTTTCCAACGCATTTTCTTTTGCAGTGACAGCGGTGAGCGACAAGGTGACAGCATGACTTGCAAGTGAGTTGAGATTTTCTTACCTTTATGCATATTAGGTATGACGCAGTAAAGTGTCATATCCAAATGAGTGGCTCAAATGAGTTCTCTGACCAATCACATGGTACAATGTTTTTCCATTCCCCCTCTCACAACTTAGTTCCTACCTGCAATAGGTTACATGCACAAACACTTCCGCATTATAACCACAACGGCTCCTCTACTTCCGGTTCGGACACTGCAACAGCAATGGTGCAATTATATATAGTGTCTTCAAGAGCTCCTAAAAATGAACTTTAACAGCATTCATCAAATATGTCAGAACACTTGCAAAGCTCCGTTTAGTAAGCTGGAGAAAGGCTTCATACTGTATGCTTAAATATCTTCCAGCAGACACTCATTTTATCGCATTAAGAAGGGCACGTTGCTTTCTCACTGTACTGTCGAAGGTACACAATGCTAATGAAGATGCAAGAATTGTGCTATTTCAAAACAGAAATACGTCATAGCCCTGAGTGGAAGTAGCCCATTACTTCTTATGTGCTGCTCGACCCAAACAAATTTATAACTGCTACAACTCATAAGGAAAAAAACGTATGTCTATATTTTCATCTTATCCCATCACACAAGACCTCTCATTAAATATGTATAGAGAAATTACGAAGAACAATATAGCTTGGAAGGAAGTAGCTAAGATCTTTAGTGTCCCTGGAGTGTTCTTAGCTAGTACACAAGTGATGCTCACGACTGTCTTGAGCTCAGCACAGCTCTCCAGCTCACGTCACAGCTGCAGATACAAGTTGAGAGATTAGGTTCGCTTGCAACCAATCACTGATCGCCATTGTTTGTCCCACCCTAGCACTTCTTTGTTCTTCATTTTAAACTCTCTTCTTAGAGATATTTAGAAGTAATAAAAGCAAGTAATCATTTGCTTCATAATTAATCATCATTCCCTACTCACTGTCATTGCTTCTATTTGTCTGCATAAAGGTTTTGTTTGTGCTGCCATGACCAAAGATGACTACTTTCTATGGGAAATAGAAAGAAATGACTACTTTCATGTGAAATAAATTACAATCGATTATTTTCTATTCTGATAACTTTAATTTTATTATAATATAATATTAATATTAATATTTACTGTTTATAATATAATACAATTATAAAATATAAATTATATCATATAATAAAATAGAATAAATATTAATATATTATATTCATATTTACTCTATTTTATTATATTCTAAGTGAAAAATTTCCTTCATGTACCCAAATTTATAATTTGATATGCCAATAATCATGATGAATAATTAATATGCAGATTAGTCCATGACATCACCTAGCAAATTTTTGAGTGTGCTTTAGCTTCGTTCTTCTGAAAACAGTTGGCAACACTGCTCCCGCTAGTGTGAATGCAAGGTGAACAGCATGTCGGATCGAAGCTTGGCCGATGCGCGTAACACAGCAGACGGTGAGATTCAGACCAAGAAGCTCACGCTATAGTTACAACATTGCCTACATACCAAATGAAAAATTCTGCTTCATGAAAGTCAGTACAGAGTAAGTCAGTCCGGCTGTTGAAAATATTTGTCTGCCAAGCAAATATAAATAAAAAACCCGGACACAAAATCCATTTGCCCCAGGTGACTGGGCTGGTGATTTGTCCAACCATGCAGTAGCTATAAACAGTTGTATCCTCACTTTCCGCAAAACTGCAAGCAATAAATAAAAAAATTAAAATAAAATTAAAAGTATTCTTCGTATAAATATTATTAAAGGTATTCTTAGTCCGTGACATAGTGAACCAGTATCAGGATGTATTTATTGATAGAGACTTCAAAGCACTTCTGTAAGTCACTCTGGATAAGCGTGTCTGTCAAGTGCCATAAATGTAAAATGTAAATGTAAGAAATAATTTCCAAGAGCAGCAGTCCTTAGACTAAGGTGAAAATATACTTTTTCCACACATGCGTGTGCACATGCAGCTGCTATGCGAGCAACATTGCTCACATACCCTCTTGCATATCTTATGTAAATCAGGAGACTCAAAAGCGGTGTTCACTTGATGCCACATCAGAGCTAAAACATCTCTCTCCATCTGGTTATCAAGTCGAGCTGTAATGTTTAGCAAGTTTATGCACAGCGATATTAAACAGACTGAGGAGTTATCATGATATGCAGCTTAAATCAAAAACCCTCACTATACATTCAAAAGTATTTACTAATCTAGAAAATCCAGAAGACTGATACTCAAAACAAACCTTTCGGAAGGTTTACAAGGTTTTCAAAATTCAAACACAAACTGTAAGAGAAAAACTTTATAATGATTCAGAATAGTATATATTAGGGATGTCACGAGAACCGATACTTCGGTACCAAGTCGGTACCAACATTCTTAAAACGTGACAGTACTTGTTTTTCTGCAGTAGCATAGGTGCCGTTGGTAATGAAGGTATCGAGGTTGCAATTCTTCCGGAATTGATGGGGGCAGCAAGTACGCATAAGTGTTTTAGTCGGTCCACAAGTGGTAAAGGAGAAGAAGAACGCCTAGAAGCGCACAGGAAAAACTACAAAAGATAGTTTAGGCGACAAATTTAGCTCCACCCCGACTCGTTGAGAGGAAAGGTGGTAGGAGTCAAATATGGAAATACTTCGCATTTGAGGCAGATGTCAAGAAACATATAATTGATGCTCTGAAGCCGGTGTGCAACTGATGCTATCGTTCATTTCAAACAAACACCTCAAATTTAGCGAAGTACCTGAAAGACGGGCCTTTTACTATGTTTGGTTGAGGCAGCTTGCATTGTGGCCGTGAAACCAGCTAACGTTATGCTCCATGTACTGTTTGCGATAGCCAGTTATTTGTTAATGACGCTAACGCATTGCAATGTTATAAACTACCTCCTAATGGGCCACCATGCATCGCCATTCAGCCTGTGTCCTGTCAGCAAAATGTAGCCTAATGTCACAAATAATTATTCAAATTTTAATGGTTTTAATAAATCTTTTTGGCCTGCCACCATATCAGTGAATTTAAACTAATGCTTGCATTCAGAGTCTAAGAGGGTGTGTGTGTGTGTACCTTAGCACTTGTAGCCTCCACTGTTTTATTAGTCATTGTCAGACAAACTAAAATTTCCCATCTCTCTCTCGCTCTCTTTTTGCCAGTATCAGCAAAAGGAGGATGTCCTCCAGGAGAGATTTAAATTTAAAAAAATATATTTTTATACCACACCGTGGTGTCGACTTTGGTATCGAGTAGGGCTGAAACTAACGATTATTTTTCATAATCGATTAGTTGGCCGATTATTTTTTTTCCCGATTGATCGATTAATCGGATGGGGGCGGGGCAAACTTTCAGTGCCTTTTTTTTGTTTAGTTAAAATGAAATCCACAAACTTAGTGTTAAAAATATAAATTCAGACTAAAACTTTACACAACTGTTTGTCCAAAACAGAAAAGAACCCAACACACACAAAAATATATATTATTAATTTAGGACTGTAGTTTAATTCTGTGCTTTTTGTGAATCCATAAACATAATGCATAAATACTGTAAAATAAATATATATGTATAAATAAAATTTATTTTACAGTATTTATGCATTATGTTTATGGATTCACAAAAAGCACCCAATTAAACTAGTCTTAAATTAATAATAAAAACGCACTTTCATTGCACCTTGTGGTTTCTGTTACTAACTGCCTTTAGGAATATTTTACTTGTGTTTACTTTTGATTATAGTGTTTTAATTAGACATTACAGATCTTACTCGCGCTCCCACTATGTATCACCGCGTCTACACAGCGCGCGATCAGCAACGCAGCCTCGTTACTAACACATTCCTTCCGTTATAATAAACGACAGAATTTACACTGCAAGCGTGCAAATAAAGCATATAATGACAAACTTAAATTAAACTAAACCTTTTAAGCAACTTGTGACAGCATCACTGGCATGCTTCCGTGCTACACAAACTCCGCTTCATAAAGTTTGATCTTCTCCGCAATGTTTAATATAAAATGCTCTCCTGCCTTAGAGGACCTGGAGGTTGCACACTTTCTTCCTCAGTCACTTGACAATTCCGCCTCCGTCTCATGGTGACTGAAGTCATGTTGGGGATAAAAGGTAATGTTGACATAAACAGTAAACTAAAGAAAGTCATTGTCGGTGACTATTCTTTACTGACTTTCACTGTCCGGTGGGTATTCTGGCTAGCGGCGTCGCATTACATGCGTATGACGTCATGCGCCACTGACTAGGAAGCAGCTTATACTTCCAATTAGTAAAAAAAAAAAAAAAAAAAACGCTACTGTTCCATTTGGGATGATATTACCTTTCTAAAATTCATACACTAGATGGTAGATCACACAGTGCATAGTGTAAGCACGAAGTAGGTCATTTGAGACACAACTTTAGCATTTACTCTCCGAAGCGTGTTCGGAGCAGAAGTAAAGTAGTGAGTAAACATACCGCGCACAGACCTACTAATCAATAATGAGACTCGTTGACAAAGTTTTCATAATCGATTATTATTGATTAGTTGTTGCAGATCTAATAATTTCCTTATAAAACTGCACAAATTGTACCAGAGACTACTATTTTTATCACACCAAATATTGACTGTTTCATTTGCTACTGTTTACTGTTCTTTACAGTATTTTTTTTTAATGTAGAAACATTTAATTCCATTATTTTGAAGGCATCTTTGCATGTGCCTAAAACTTTTGTACAGTACTGCATGTGATTTAAGACATGATGTTAATTTGTTTATCAGTTGCAGACACAATGTCGCATACTGCTATACTGATGTCACTGTCTACGTTGGTACCGCATCACACAGACGTTTTGTGTAAGTTTCCAAGGACACACACAAGTGACACGCCAAATGACTGCAAGATAAGTGCAGCGTCCGTCTTGCATACATGTATGCATAGTTAACAGCAAGTACAAATCAACATTTAAAAGAGCAGCTTCAGCTCTGACTGTTACAGAGAGCTGATGGTGGAGACTCCTCCCATAAACGTTCAATAAACTTCCCCTTACAAAAAAGCTTCGCCACATTAATGATTACACTTTCCATTTTGTTAAATAACACTTTATTTCAATACATTTATTATTAGGCTCAGATTATGTGGAGCGTCCTCCCTGTGAAGTAGCTGTTACTGTAGAAACGATAAGAATTAGAAGAAGCGCATTAATATAAACCTGTGATTTGAACTGCAGCCGGTACTACTGTCAGCGCTGCTGTTACAGACAAGTCAACACCAATCGGACTCAAGAATTCAGCAGTCCTGTGTAACAAGTGCTATGTAGCTCGGTTATTAATATATGTTCGTATATAATTTTCTGATTATCAGTGGGTAAAACGCTATTAGAAGAACTTAGCTAAATCTCTTTGCTAGCTATCTAGCCACCCACTTAGCATGTTAAGGCGACGTAACGTTGGGTAGCGAGCCAAAGTTCCTTATTTCTTTATTTTTTTACTCCTCAAAATGCAAAAGGGACATTGTCTTGAATAAAACCAACTTGCAATAATAATTCACCACATAAATGTCCGTATTAACGCTCACTGGAGTATATTACCATGGCTAACGTAGCAGGTTAGCAAACATTTATGTAGCTACATTAAGTTTATGGTTAGCTAATACTACTTAGCTTGCTACCAAGCCAACACTTTTAGACTAGACTGACTTTGTCAGCAAGTTATATTGTATCTTTATTACATTATTAAAAATTAACGTTTATTACCTGCGAGGGTTGTTCCTAAGCTGTACCTGCTCTCTTCTTTCCGTCATGACTTGTTATGATAGCTAACGTTACCTATCTAAAGACCGACATTTGAATTTAACTTTATGCTAGGTGGACCAACTGCAGGTGGTCAAAGCTTATTAAACCTACACCTAAATGACTAAATACTCAGTTCCTTACACTCTTTTTCAGTTTAATAGCTATGTAAAATTTCTTAGTACGTCGTAACGTGTGAACTTAATAATTAACTAACATTTGTGAAACGTCTTATTTTCTACTATAGTTCCTAATCCACTTGACTAATCCACCCGTGTTGAGTTCCGCAGTGTGAGACAAACTGGGTTGCCAGATATTTCTCATTCAAAATCCCACTGACGATTTTTGTTTAGTTAGTAGTAGATTATTTATACCGTGTAGGGTTGCCACGATACTATAAACATATCTTATGATACTATACCAGCTGAAGTATCACAATACCAAGTAATGTCCGAGTCCACCTTTGTCGAGTTCGAGTCGAGACCAAAAGGGGGCGAGTTGGATTCAAGTCTGAGTCGAGTCCAGCCGAGTCCATAAAATAATTAAGTTGAAAAAAGACTTGAAATTGCAATTCTAAACTCAACACTGAGCTGTTAAATTAATATTGGAACCTTCACAAACGAATGGCAACAAAAATGTAACAAAAATACCACTATTACATCTTGCCATTGCCATTTAATATTTTTATTTCATGTCATCAGCACCTCAACTAGTTTCCTATCAAAAAATGGTTTCAAAGAAAAAAAGGGCTATAGAGGTATATGTAGAACTTAAATTACAAGTGTATGAAAATACAAAGGAACCTTTTTTGTTATTGTATCACATTATATTGTGTCCTCCAGTTCGAGGTGACATTTCAATGATTTGATGCATCTCCCCCACAGTTATATAGGCTGAGAGAGAGAGAGAGAGAGAGAGAGTGTGTACAGAGTAGAGTTACATTTAGCAGCAGGTCATAACAACAAGCTTCATGCTTTATTACTGCTTTTAATCTGTCTATGAATGACAACAGACTCATTTCTGAAACCAGCTCTGTTCTTGTAACTGTTTTTTTTTTTTTTTTTTGGAGCACTTATATAGCGCTTTTATCCAAAGCGCCTTACACTGTGTCTCATTCACCCATTCACACACACACTCACACCAGTGGTAGCAGAGCTGACATGCAAGGCACTAACTTTTGCCATTTTAATTTCTAAAATGAAAAAAAAAAATCCCCTTTCAGCATTGTTTATGTATATTTTATGTATATATTATATTTATGTATATTTTATTATAAGTACATTTCACATTATATGTGAAATTCAAGACTGGTATCACCAAATGCTTATGTTTAGGGGTGGGCGATATGACTACAGTCTTATTTCACGATAACGATACGTTTTCTCAGGTAGGTCTATCACTAGTATTCAAGTAAGAAATACTACAGAAATTAAATAAAGCAATTAAATGTAAAATGACACATACAGTGATTCTTATTAAATTTACTTAAGTTATTCAATCAAATGAGTGAGTGAGTGATTTTCTCTTTGTGTTTTGTTGTTTGATTAACATTAATGACACAGACAGCAGCAGGTTTATTAGACTGCTAAAGAGAGCTCAATTCGGTACTCACATATTGAGGCAGCTTTCTGTGCACACTCTAAGTGTGTGTACACAGAAAGCCCCTGGTCAGGCAGGGAGACATTAAGTAATTTCTTGTTATCTTAATTTTATGTTGTTATTTATTTTTTATCTTTCTTTTCATGTTACACATGACGCAGACTTGACTGTATTCTGAAAAATTTCGCAGCCCAAAATTTCAGAGTCCGTGTCAAGTTTGAGTACAAATTTACCCGAGTCCGTGACAAGTCCAAGTTCGTTCATAATTGGGCTCGAGTCCGAGATCGAGTACCCCAACTCTACCAAGTAGTATCACGATACCATGCAATATTGTGTTAATTCATAATTCTAATCTACAAAATGAACAAATTTACAGATATACATAGATATAAATGAAAATAGACTAACCAGATTTTCCTCTGAATCCGTTATTAATGAGAATGAATAATTGGCTGTTGGAAAAACTCAAGAATAATCATACAGTTGGAAAGCAACTAATTCAATGTGCCATTTCATCCATTGTGTCATGTCCCGAGACGTAAGGGAGTTGAATACGGAAGCAGGTGCGGGTAAAGACATTTTATTAAGGAGGCAGGCAGATAAATCCAAATCGTGAAACAGAGGCGTGGTCAAAAACAGGCAATGGGTCGGGCGATCGGCAAACAGGCATAATACTGGGCTAAGCAGGAATCCAAAACGAGGTCACAATAAACGAGGTCAAAACACAAAACAAGAAACATGAAGCTATGACTGGGAACTGGGAGCGGAAAACACCAGCGTGGTCTAAGTGAACTATTCTAACCAATCTAACTCTTTTACAAGAGTGCCCTGGCCAAGACAGGCAGCAGCACAATTTGTGGTACACAAATAGTTCAATTCAATTCAATTCCATTTTATTTGTAAACAATACAATAGACATTGTCTCAAAGCAGCTTTACAGAAATATCAACACGGTATATAGATATTAAAGGTGCGAATTTATCC
>JANDJT010000012.1:27235903-27256436 GCA_024331685.1 Stegophilus panzeri | reverse complement strand
AAGCTCATCCAGCCTTAGTAATCACTTCAAGCAGCTTTTTATATGCTGCTCTCAGTTTTTAGCACACCCTTCTGGCTTCTTGAAGTCAGACAGGAATTGTTTTATTTTTTATTTTTGGCTTTCCATAGCAGAAGGAGGAGTCGCGACGCGAGCTCCAAAATCCAGTGGAGAGCCAGACCCGGAAGACAGAGCAAGAGATAGAGCAGTGCTCATCTCCGGCTCCTCTTCCAGATCCATACGAGATCCCCCGGACCTGAGACGGCTGGCTGCCTCGGCAGCGGCTGGCCCAGATCCGTGAGGCTCTGAAACCCAACATGCTTCGGCCAACAAGAGAGTAAGTCGCGAGCGGAACAAATGCGCACAGTCAGTGCTCCAACCCTAGACACTTAGCACAGAACATGTGCAGTCCTCCACATGATGAAACGGGAACAAGGCATAACACACTTCCTGAATTCTCTCACTCATAATACTATTCTCCCTTTTTTTTTTAAAAAAAGGGATAGAAAAGAAAATAGATTTTTCTTTTTTTTGGAAAAGATAGAGAGGAATGAAGAGTATTTTTGCGAGTGTTACACAAACGACCAACATGCAATCTCACTGAAGATAATAAGGCTGATGGCACAGTTCACAGGTGTCATTTATATATCACGCAACCCACTTAATTGCCACGTCACCTGATTATGGCCTATAAATAATCATGGCCTATAAATAAATGCCTATAAATAGGCATGACGTTACACGAGCTTCAGATACCGGTCATGCGTAAGGGCGCTTCCCACAGTGTTCAGTTAACGCAACGTGGAGTTCCTTTTGAAAGGGAACCTGAGTTTGCTCAAACTAAACTCAAACTTACCAGGGTAGCCACCTAAACCGGCTTTGTGAAACAGGGTTGCTGTAATTTTTGACCACTCTTCTATGCAATATTCTTTCAGTACATTTCCACCACCATGCTCACAGTTGGTATGAGATGCTTCTCCTGAAAAGCTGTTTTTGATCAGCGCCAAACATGTCTGCTCTTACTGTGGCCAAACAACTCTATCTTTGATTTGTCTGTCCAGAGCACATTATTCAAAAAGCCCTGTATGCCTATATGCATGCAATGGCAAACTGTAGTCTTGCTCTAATGTTCTTTTAAGACAGCTAAGGTTTTTCCTGGCACGCCCCCCATGCAGCTCAAATTTGCGCAATCTCTTTCTGATTGTTGAAGCATGCACTTCGACACCAACAGTTGAAAAACTTATTAGCAGATCCTGTGATGAAATTTTGAGGTTCTTGGAGACTTCCTTTTTGCATCAGATGTTCTGATCTTGGGCTGAATTTGTTTGGATGGCCAGTCCTGGACAAATTGGCTGTCGTTTGAAATTTGTGCCACTTGTAAATTATTTTCCTTACACTGGAATGATGTATTTCAAATAATTTGGAGATCTTTTTGGAGATTTGGAGATATTTTTTACTTACTTTTTCCATGTGACTGATGTTTTTTTGTGTTCATTTAAATTGTGAAAATTACTAAAAAATTTAAATTTTTATGTGTCATTTGATAGAGTGTGTAAACCTTATTAATGGGCACTGTTTCAAAGATGGTCAAATGTTTGCTTGTCAAAATATGTAAAAAATATAAATAAATAAATAAATAAAAAATCCATGGGGTGTACTTATTTTTTCACATGACTGTACTTCATAATCATGTATTTGGCAGGGAGCAAATAAAAAATAGCATTCTTAATTGATTGTAGGGGACTTAGAGGAGGGAAGAAAGTGTGCTGATCTGATGCAGTCTGATAAGGAGCCCTACCTGTTGTGACAGCTTGCCATCCCAGTGAAAAGGGGGTTCTAGCCTGGATAGTGTAGGTGATAATTGGACTGTGATTATCAGGACCAGGCTTCCAGGAGAGAGTGGCTGTGGAATCTGAGAGTTCTTCCACATGGACGCTGGTAGGGGGGCCAGGGGGACCTGAAGAAAAATGATACACATACACACTCATACCCACACTGTAATGCTGTGTTGTGGCTTTATTATCAACAACTACCCAAAGCACAGAAGTCTAACTAGTAAAACTTCCTTAAACACAGTGGTGCTTGAAAGTTTGTGAAATCTTTAGAATTTTCTACATTTCTGCATAAATATGACCTAAAACTTCACCAGATATTCACACAAGTCCTGAAAGTAGATAAAGAGAACCCAATTAAACAAATGAGATAGAAATATTATACTTGATCATTTACTTATTTAGGAAAATAATCCAATATTCTATATCTGTAAGTGGCAAAAGTATGTGAACCTTTGCTTTCCGTATCTGGTGTGACCCCCATCAATAACTGTAGCTAAATGTTTCCAGTAACTGTTGATCAGTCCTGCACATTGGCTTGGAGGAATTTTAGTCCATTCCTCAGTACAGAACAGCTTCAACTCTGGGATGACAGTGGGGTTCCTCACATTAACTGCTTGCTTCAGGTACTATTTCTATTGGATTAAGATCAGTATTTTGACCTGGCCATTCCAAAACACTGACTTCATTCTTCTTGAAACATTCTGTGGTAGAACAACATGTGGTTAGGGTTGTTGTCATGCTGCATGACCCACTTTCTCTTGAGATTCAGTTCATAAACAGATGTCCTGACATTTTCCTTTAGAATTCGCTGATATAATTCAAAATTCATTGTTCCATCAATAATGAAACCAAACATAATGCTTCTCATTTAAAACCAAATGTTTTATTCTAGTCTCATCTATCCACAAAACATATTTCCAATTGCCATCTGACTTGTCCATGTGATCATTAGCAAACTCCAGACAGGCAGCCATCTTCTTTTTGGAGAGCAGTGGCTTTCTCCTTGCAACCCTGCCATGCAGACCACTGCTGTTCAGTGTTTTCCTGATGGTGGACTCATGAACATTAACATTAGCCAATGTGAGAGAGGCCTTTAGTTGCTTGGAAGTTACCCTAGGCTCTTTTGTGACCTCGCAGACTATTACATATTTTGCTCTTAGTGATCTTTGTTGGTGGACCACTACTGGGGAGAGTAACAGTGGTCTTGAATTTCCTCTATTTATACATAAACAATCTAACTGTGGATTGGTGGAGTCCACAATCTTTAGAGATGGTTTTGTAACCTTTTCCAGCCTGATGAGCATCAACAATTTTTTGAGGTCCTCAGAAATCTCCTTTGTTCATGCCATGATACACTTCAACAAACATGTGTTGTGAAGACCAGACTTTTACAGATCCCTGTTCGTTAAATAAAACAGGGTGCTCACTCAAACCTGATGGTTATCCCATTGACTGAAAACACCTGACTCTAATTTCACCTTCAAATTAACTACTAATCCTAGTGCTTCAAAAAAAATTGCCACTCACAGATATGCAATATTTTCCTAAATAAATAAATGACCAAGTATAATTTGTTTGTCTCATTTGTTTAATTGGGTTCTCTTTGTCTACTTTTAGGACTTGTGTGGAGATCTGCTGATGTTTTAGGTCATGTTTATGCAGAAATATCGACAATTCTACATTCACAAACTTTCAAGCACCACTGTATTTATGTGTTTTTTTTGCCTTTAAGTACACAAATTAGTTATAGCGTCCTTTTCTCATTAGCCTGAGTATGTGTTGCACTGTTTCATGTGCAAGCAATGTGTAAATATTCATAGTGCATGTGGTAGGGATTTATTTCAGCAACAGTGTGTCATCAGTTTTGAGTTATTGTGAGCTAGCTAATAGAAAAAAAGAGTTGATTTAATAAAAAAGAAAGCAAAGACTATATCCTTAAAATTACCACAAAATATGAACTAAAACACTTTATATTTCTTACATTTATCTACAGTAATTATTATATTTACTATATTCCTCTTAAGCCAGAAATGGAAATTTGAAAAAGGAGTGTTAAAAACTGTATTGGACCACAAGGCTGCCCTGAAAAGGAGTGTTCCAGCCCTAATCTATCATCTTCAGTATCTAATTTTCATGTCCATATGCATGTTGATTGACTAGACCAGATGTCCCAAATTAGGTTTGGAACTAAACTCTCTGCAGGAGCAGAACTGGTCCTCCATGGTATAATCATACAGCGTAGGTTTGAATGGCACCTCTGACAATCAGGTCCATGGCAATAGAGCTGCTGTCCACCTTGGTCTGCACAGCACATGTGTACTTCCCTGAATGTTTCATCTGAATGTTCCGAATCATGATGTCTCCGGATGAATGCTGAGGACAGACAATAAGATCAACTAAGATCATTGGTCACTTTTCTCTCTGTATGTATTCAGTCCCAGAGAAACATAAAAGCTATTCTGTTAACACCAAGTAACACTGCTTTGGCACAAATTTAAACTGTTTTGTACACACAGCACTTGGTACCAAAGAAACAAAGAAGTGGAATTAAATTTGTGTAATAAGTAAAGGTCGCTGGACTGTTACAGTCTTGAAGATGTCTGAGCTCTTTATTAGAAATGATTTATTCATTGTCATTAATATATAAAACTTGTCTTAAATTATAATGATCATGCTAGATAATTCAGTCATGTATTTAACCTGCAAATACACTCACTGCCCACTTTATTTGCAACACCTTTACACTTGCTTTTCCATACAATTATCCAGTCAGCCTATAATGTGGCAGCAGTGCAATGCATCATGCAGATATAGGTCAAGGGTTTATTGAGTTAATGTTCACATCAAACATCAGAAAGATGAAAAAAATATACACCGAGTCTGGACAGTGGAAGATAGAAAAAAGACCTGGTGAGTTTTTTTTTTTTTTTTTTTTTTTTATCTTAAACTGTCCAGTTTTAGTGAGTCTATGGTCACCGAAGCTTCAGATTAATTTACATTTTTACATTTATTCATTTAGCAGACACTTTTATCAATAGCGACTTACAAATGAGGAAATACAAGCAAAGTATTATATGAAGCGGAGAACAATACAAGTAGTGCTACCATACAAGATTTTTAATTGCGTTCTAGAGAAGCAAAGTGTGCAGAGTAGAGGTGTAAGAGCCAGTATAATTGCAGAATTTGTTTTTAAGTGTGGATGGGGGGTGTTCATGGAAGAGGCTGTTTTGGAAGATAGTGACAGATTCTGCTGTCTGGATTGAGGTTGGAAATTCATTTCACCACTGAGGGTGAACAGGACTGGAATCTGATGTGGTCTTCTGCTGTTGTAGCCCATCCATCTCAAAGTTCAATGTGTTGTGCATTTCTACTGACCACAGTTGTAAAGAGTGGTTATTTGAGTAAATATAGCTTTCTTGTCTGGCCATTCTACTCTGATTTATCTTATTACTAAGGCATTTCCACTAATAGAACTGCTTACTGCACACTGTGTGTTTTACATTTTTCACACAATTCTCTAGGAAATCTAGAGACTGATGTACATGATAAATCCCATCAGATCAGCAGTTTCTAAAATACTCAAACCAGCCCTCCTGAAACAAATAACCACGCCATGGTTAAAGTCACTGAACTCACATTTTTCTCCATTGTGATGTTTGATGTGAACATTAACTGAAGCTCTTGACCAGTATCTGTATGATTTTAAGTATTGTGCTGCTGCAACATTATTGGCTGACTGGACAACTGCATGAATTTCCATCATGTACAGGTATTCCTAATAAAGTGGATGGTGAGTATAAAGTGGTGACAGTTCTTCAAAGCTTCTTTATATGGCTATTATAGTTGTCATGTCATTGGTGTCCATGCCATAATCTGCTTGGGCCTTCACAATGATGAGAACCACAATGATGAATCACATAAGGCAAAGCTGGTCACAGAAAGAAAATGAATTTATGAAAATTTAATGAAATATGAATAAAAGCATGTGGCTTATTCACACTCTTTATTAACACATTTGAGCTTGTCAGTGCCTGGGCATAATGAGGAAAATCTCTTATAATAACTTCCTTTAGAGTTGCCTTAAACTGGTTTAGTTTTTGTTTTGTTACAGTAACGCTCAAAACAACACCTGATGTTACACAAAGTGAATAATGTGTTTCTTTGATTCATTTTGCTTAAAATGGTCAATTAGAGGACTGACACTACATTAGAGAACTGAAATGTAGTACTCTTTTTAAGGTCACTGTATCATGGCAGATTTGATAGTGGTTAATTAAGTGGAGGAAGATCGATAGAACAAGGCAACTGTGTACAAAATACCACACAAATAGTACTGTCCAATATCATGTTTCATTGTACATCCCCCCCCAATCCCCCAAACCAGGTGGTACAAAAACCCTCCCCCTACATAAACCTACCAGTCTAGCAAGGTCTTAACCAAGCTGCCCCACATATCCAATGATTTGGAAACAGTGCCCCAGCTGCAAGACTTTATTACTAGAAGTACATCTGGAAGACTGTGAACTCTGAAAGTCTAGCCAGGGTGCAACTGTGAGTGCTGAATGGCTGTGTGCTGTAATGGAAGGATGTTCAACATTCTGTCATGACAGGTCATACACTTTAGTGTTCTAGGAGCCAGGTCTGTAGAATAGTTCATTCAGGTATCCTCAATAACTGCTTTGTCCTGGTCAGAGTCTCATATCCCAGGAATACTGGGTACATGGCAGGAACACATGACAATCTAACATAGGACACCATGCCCACAGGTGTTCATATACTCACTCACATCTTGGGGCAAATTAGAGTATTCGGTTCATCTACTATCATGTTATAGGAGGTGGGAGGTCAGCCTGGATGAACTTCACACAGACAGTGTTACAAGGATTGAACTGTGGGCCCTGAAGGTATAAGGCAGCAATGCTACATGCTGCACCAATGTACTGTGGGTTTAAGTACTATGATTTCTCTGAAAGAAGGCAAGAATATTCTGCTTGCTCCACACTCACTACTCCTCTATAGCTTCTAGAAGCTCTCAATTTCCAACATCATAATTCTTCTCTGTGGTACTTTTGTGAGTAAATAGATGAAGGCCCATAGATGAAGCTTGGCTGTCAGCAGTAGTAAAGTGCTTATTTAGTGCATGAAAAGCCCTTAATGTGACATTATCCCATTTTAGAACCTTCATTTTTTCTTCTTTCATTTTATGACCTCCTATTCCTCTCATACCCACCAATGGTAATGATATTTTACCAGCACAGAATTTAAATATCTGTTTCCACTGCAGGGACAGAAACCTCCATTTGTCATTTCCACAAAGAAAAATCTATCTGCAGTGCAAAAAAGTGGATGACTGCACTTCAGTTCAAGAGCTTCTGTAAAACTTTACCGTGCAGTGTGATATTGTTGGCGTTACCAAGAGTGGAGGTAATTGGGAAGCAATGGGAGAGAGGTATTTTGGCTTTACTTAAAACCTTGGAAATGTATTGATAAGGGCATAGCAAGCAGGGCTATACAGTACAAGCAAAGGCTAATTTATACAGTGCCTTCCATAAGTATTCATTCCCTTGCATATGGCTTTAACACATTGCTTTGACTTTAGCAATTTTTCAGAAGACATCCAGCTGTAATTGCAGCAAAGGTGGTTCTACCAAGTATTGACCAAGGGGGACAAATGTCAAATGTCTGTTTTTTGCTTAATTAACCTTGCTGTATATGTCAAGCTGACTTGTTTAGCAGTTAGGAAGTTTTGTTGGCAGTAGAAGTGTGATGTTATTAAATGCTGAACCAAATTTAAAGTACTGCAAAAATAGATGTGGTCCAGAAAAAGGAAGACATGAAAAAAGACAAATGACACTCATCACTCTCACCTTTAAAGAAAAATAAACATTTGGTTGTCAACCTTTTACATGTGCAATGATATATACACACACACGTGCTTATGTGGGGTTAAAGTATTAGCAACATTACCTGTGTCCAAATCGCAGGTAAGAGTCTGAGTAAGGAATATCCATTGCCCATGCAAAAACTCTTCTACTTAGGAAAGAAACCTCCTAATCAGATGGCTAAGATGTGAAATGCATGCTGCTCATTAAATATGCTCTTCATCTTTCTGCGAAAACCTATATTATTTGGGCAGTGCTAAAAATGTCTTTTTTAAAAACATTTCTACTAGGTTATGCACTGTGCTCGCTCAGAGTGGTGCACCTTGGCAAAATTTACTCAGCTACTCAATAGCAGCACAAATTACCCAGAGCAATACACAATCCAAATGTAACCTTTCTGTGTTCCTTGAAAAATACCATGTAGCAGTCCAATGGTCACAGCAGGCACACACATAATCAGATATACAAATATATACAATAAATAAATATGTACAAATACTCAGACTCACAGAACAATTAGAAATATTTATCTTAGCCAGTAGTGTATACTGTAAATAGGCGCAGATTTAATGACATTCATGTGAATCTGATTTGTAACACTGATTTTTGATAAATCCTAGTACTCTGAGGACTGCGTCTGCTGGTTTACAAGTACGGTACAGGGGTGTGCTTAAATGACTGCCATGCTTGAATAAAAATACTTAACTACAGTCTTTAGCTGCATAGTACATTTTCAACTTCATTCATTATTTTCCAATCAACAGGGTGGGTGAAGCTTCTGCTTCTTACCTAGTAATTCTAACTTTGGAGAATAAGCATATGGTACTTCATTTAATAACCTCTCTGCAATGGATGTTGCCACTATTTATTATCGCAGTTGTGTATAAAACATCAGATACACTATATAGCCAAAACTTTGTGGACACCTCACCATCACAACCATATGTGCTTTTTGAACATCCCACTCCAGATTTAGTACCCTTTGCTGTTATAATAACCTCCACTGTTCTGGGAAGGCTTTTCACTCATTTATGGAGTGTGGCTGCAGGGATTTTCATATTTAGCCACAAGAGCATTAGTGAGGTCAGGCACAGAGTATTCAGTGGAGTTGAGGTTAGGGCTCATTGGAGGTCAATCGAGTTCATCCACCCCTGCGTTGATATACCATGTCTTCTTGGACCTTGCCTTGTGCACAGGGGCATTGTCATGCTGGGACACGGGCTAGACCTTTAGTTCCAGTGAAGGGCTAAACCTCATACTTCCAAAGAAGGGAAATTAGCAATGCTACAGCATTCTAAGACATCCTATATAACTGTGTGCTACCAACTTTGTGGCAACAGTTTGGGGAAGTCACACATGGGTCTGTTGGTCAGGTGTCCACATAGTTTTGGCCATAGTGTACATATTATTCGCAATAAAGAGTTGTTACAAGTACAGTAGCTTGAGTATACTTTGAGTCTTTTGTAGCTCTACATGTAAAGAATAAAGTATATATATTATGCAAATGGTTCTGCACCAATTTGTCAAGTATATCAGGTTACAGATGACTACTCAAGCTTCAAGCAGTGCTCTTTTAGAAGAAGAAGCCCATGCACAACAGTATGCATTATAGCACATAATCTCAGTCTAGAAGTAAGATGTAATGCTTATAATGCAGCTAAAATAGCTACATTATAGCTAGTCTTCCAACTTCCAAATTCAATATTTGTATGTTTTAGAGGTCAATTCTGTGTAAAACTGTGTATTATATCTTGTAACATTAATGAAAGACACAAATACTAATCAACAAGTGATATACATATTGTGTCAATACTTACACTACCAACTTTCTCAAAGTATCCTCCATGACTGCCAAAATGGATAAGCTGCTCGTTGAAAAACCATGTAAACTTGAGCTCCAATGAGGGGTCGTGGGTCACCTGACAGGGCAAAACAATGCTCTCACCCACTGTAACGTCCAATGTTGAAGGAGGAGTAGTGATTACCGTGGCCTCTGTAACAATCAAGCAGAGGTCAGAATTCTATTTAGTGGTCAATATTCTTAGAGTTGCAAATGATTAAGAATGATTACAAATGCACAGGTTAGTAAGAGGTATGTTGTTAAACTTTTATGGAGTTCTTTTACTGTTTGTTTTTCTGTTGAAATTTAAGTAATAGTATTTCTGTTAATTTTATCTGAGGCCAGGTTGAAGGTGTAAAAAGCTTAAAACCAAAGACAAATGGGAAATGTACTTTTGACTTATTCTCCACAACCACAATACATAAAAATGCCAATTACTCAGCATCGAGCATAACAAAGACAGTGCTCATGAGCCTATTGAAAAGTAATCAGTGAAAGGCAATGGACAAAAGCAGCATGTGTCAGAGATATAACTTCCGAGAAAAGTACCACTTGAGAAATTATAAAGCCACTACCCCTAGTAGGGCTAGTTTTCCAAACCAAGGAATGAAGAAAAAGAGTGTAGAATGAAGATTTAATAAGTAAATAAATAAATTAAAGCTTTTATTCTGTAGCAAAAACAGGTTCTACCTCATGAGGGTGCTGTGTGCATGTTTGAGCAGAATTTCACCTGGAATAAATTATGCATGGCAGACAATGCCCTCCAGACAAGCCTAAATTCACACAGCCAGAATCAGGCTTTCAATCTAGGGTTGAGGATATGCCTTCTATTATAGGGCCCCAACATAATGAAATAATCTTACTCATCTCTTTTTTCTGATATGAGACGGTAAAGGCGACATTATCAGGAACAGGCTATCAGGGTTTTGTGACCAACACAATGAGGAGGCATCACTTCTTTTATTTTGAGGATGAGAGCTCACTCCAAGTGTCTGTCACAACAGCATAATAGGTGACATTGCAGTGCAGCCCATTGTTCTAATGTCACTTCTAATGTCACAGGAAAAAGAGAATGCATATCAAACAGGACAAAGAAGACTGTTGCTGAAGTTTACCAGCAGGTGATCCCTCTTTTCCTGTCCCAGTGGCCTTTCATCTCTGCTTTATAATCTCTAATCTACTGAAGATATTGTTACTAGTCTATAACTCTCAGAGGACTTGGCTTCCCTTCAGCCTTTAGTGCATTTCTGGTCCAGGTCCACAGACACATAGTCAGACACACACACACAAACACACTTTCTCCTTGACTCAGTTCGATTTCACAAGGCAACATTTTAAAGCATACCAAAATGTGTTTATGCAAGTCACATGTGAGTAAACTGTTCTCTCATTGGTCAGAGTGTGCCTGTTTATGTTCCGGGTTTCAAATGGCTGATAGGGATACCTTTAATTTGAGTAATGCAAGGCTGCTTAGGGCTTCTGTAGGGCAGCTTATTGTGTTATCGTATAAATATGTATTTTAAAATAAGCTCAATGACCTTTATGATATCCTGTTGATTTAAGTGTTAGGAATCAAAACCTTGACTATACTTGAATACATTCAGGGGAATTACCAATAATGAAACCTATATGTGTTAACTGAATACTAATAACTCAAAATAATGAGAGAGCTCAGAATATTAAAACTTCTACAAAGTCTATATTAAAGCACTGTTAGAAAAGAATATACATACAGTATTCTTATTCTCTCAATTCGTTCATCTGGTTTCGCCACCACTATAAGTAGCTGATAATTCAAAAGTACCGATTTGCGTGCTCAATTTAAAGCTCACAAGACATCGCACAGCTGAGATATAATCACACAAATCCAATGTAAATAAAAGTTAACCAACACCAAGTATCCCCTATCAAGCAGTAATCTTCTTTGTCATTGCTTTCTTTTAGCTTGGTTATTACTATGATAACAAGTGAGACCCAAAGGGCTAAGGACAGAACAGAGAAGCATCACCAGAAAATGAGGACATATATGAAAATGAAAATGAGGTGTATATATAAAACACCCTGGGTTGTAGTCTAATGCAAGACATTTATAGAGTTATTCAATGCAACAGTCATTTCATAAAAGAAAGAATGTAATTTATGCTTCATTGAAAGGCAGTTGGCTGAATTACAGTGTGGAATTTGTGCTTCTTGGACAAAATATACAACCTGAGGGATGTAATTCCTGTTTCTATTAATTAAGAAAGAATAAAAAATTTTAATTAATTTGCTTGCACTATCATTGTAACAAGACAACACTTAGACCAGGGGTAAAACACTAATCCACCAGTTTATTTCCAAGTGCTAATATTAAAATATACAGAGAATCACAGATACTCAGATGAACCCAGAAAATACACATGAAAACAAAAAGTCAAGATTAACCAATACTAACTAATGTGAACATGGTCACATGGCAGCCCATGAGAACATAAATGGTGCAATGTTGTACAAAGATTGTTTTATGGCTTATTCTTCTTCTTCCTGTACTCAGGTGACAAACCTGTTTTGGTGCATTGGTGCCACCTACTGGACTGCAGCTTAATGTTTTCCCTGCTCTCAACACACCTGAACTAATTAGCTATTTGTTACTTTATTTTACTTCAACCTTTCATAATAGAATTCCTTTCTTTCTTTTACATATAGTATGATGGACATTTAGGTATAACATGTTGTATCTAGCTTATATACAGTGAATTGTGTCCTCTCTCTGAATTGTGTCCTCTCTCTTTCTGCTCATGTTCATCAGATGATGCAGGTCTCCCTCTTTTCGCTTTGTCCCATTTCTCCTGCCAATTATTAGTAATTATAATAACTGAACTCACTTGGGATGTACCAAAGAGTGCTCTTATTTCTACTTATTTCTTCATTATTTCTGTGAATACCTCTATAGCTGAATCAGCTACTCATTCACTTTTACAACGCATGGGTGGGAACTAGGGGTGTAACAATACATGATGTTTCATGATACAAAAACTTTGACAATGTGCATCATGGACATACGTGATTCACATAGTGAAAACCAGCATTCTATTAATTAAGCATGTAATGCAGTTGCACAGATATAGAGAGTACGCTGGTCATGTGATCGCATTCTTTAATGGAGAGCCTGCGAGATCTATACTCCAACATGCATTATATTTTATGCAGTTACATGAACACATTATAGCGGTTAAAAAAGCTCTTCAGTATCTTCCAAAGAACACTAAAAACTATGGAAATTGACCGTTTAGGCTGATTTTGGAGACCTAGTTCTGTTGCGGAGCTCATTGTGTACATTTTGTTTACAATATTAAACCTCCGTTTGTAGCAAATATTGATTTATGTAACTTTATACAGATAAAAATGCACATTGTTTTGCACTGTTCATGATTCAGAAATTTGCAGTCATAATTTTTCTTCAATCAAATTTTGTTCAAAATATTCTGAGAATTGAATTGAAATCGAATTGAATTGTGACAGGAGTGTTTCGTTACACCCCAATGGGTAGCCTGAGAAAAGTTCTAAATGTTGCACCAAACTCTTTTTTTCCTTTTCACTTGGGTTTCATGTTTCACTTTAGATCTTTTCTAGGCGCTGACTAGATTTTCTAGATGCTACTTGGGCTTTGTAACACTCAGACTAGAGTCTGAGAATAGAACTGTTCTCATAGGCAGTATTTCTCATTTGCTCATTTGTGTTAGAATTATGGATTATAATCTGAGAGGAAAATACTGCTAATGATCTGAAAGTCTTTTTTGATCTCCTGTTTTGAACCGTCAGATTTAAATTCTTGGTCCTGTGCACCCAGTACTTATATCATTTGATGCATCTGTATATATCTGTGCTCTGTTCCTTATGTTTATCTTATGCCTAGATCATACTCTAATTATTGATTTGCTATCAAATCTGTTGACATATATTTGACTTTTTTCTTAATTTGGATTTGCAGCTTTAAATCAACATAGGGTATCAGGAACAGATACCACCACCAAGGGACAAACATTAATGTTTGTAATCCCACATTATGTGGATCCTGTTCAAAGCTTTTTCAAGTTTACATTACTATAATCCCAACACTTTTCCATATGACTTTTCAGTATAACCCAATAACACATTGTCAGGTTCTTTCTTATCTTCAATGGCATATCTCTTGTTCCCACCTGTATTGCAGGTATATGTGAGAAGCTCTGAAACATATTCCTAGTGTTTGTAGTTGAATTCTCTCTTTTTAAATGTTATTTATGATCCACAAAGCATCCATAATCCATTGCTGACCTGACTAGTTCACAATATATAGCTGACACACTAATCCAACTCTGCTAAGTACATTTATTTTTGCATTTATTTACCATTTTATTAAATGATACACCTCAAATTCTTACAGAAGCTTGCTCTAATGTTTCCTCATACAACTTTAAATGAATGTTGAGTCTCTTTCTTCTTTGTTCATTTTAGTTACAAAAAGATAGACTTGCAAATTATTTGATCATTTCTTATCCTTTTTGCATGTTTTACTAGATATTTCATGTTATCCCCTTTTCCTATAGTCAGCATATAAAGATTTGAAGAAAGAAGATGTCATTGATCATGATGTTAATTATAATTGATCTTTAAACACCACCTTGTTTTCTGTTGGATAATTTTGAGCATGATGTTCCTATTCTAACACCATTCTAAAATCCAATAAATTATTTTCTCACCAAATCCCACAGAATCTAGTTTAATTATAAGCCTTTTTCTAACTAAGAAAAATGCAGCTTCATCTTACTTGAGCCAATCTAATTTCTAGTAAGCATCTGTGGTATTATGTCAGCTACAAAAGCCAGGAAAGGAATGCTATGGAGACAGGAGACTTCTACTTTCAAGAAAAAAAGTCTAATCTATGTACAGCCATTCTTTCTATTAATTTACATGTTGAAGTTAGGGCAATAGGTCTGCAGTTACTAGTCATTAAGGTACAGGTATCTTTACCTGGCTTTTCAATATGAACTATTACCCCTTGTTTCCAGGTGGAAGGTAGTTCTTCTAATATTTTACTTAGTTTAGTACATACTGGAAGTGAATTTGTCAAATGTTTAATCATATGATAGCAAATATCATCCATAAATGGGGAAGTTTGTTTGACTCTTTTTAGAGCTCATTTTAATTCATTTAATGTAAAAACTACATGCAATGAAATGTTTAGAATTGAAGAATGTATATTCCCAATGATTCCTAATGATTTTATTTTGATTTTTTCCTTCTTCCTAGTCCTATACTGTAAATATCCTATCTTATTTTGTCAAATTGTTGTTACTATGTACTCTAACAACTACCTCAACTAACTTTTCTACTTTTTTATTCATCATTAATAGCTATAATTTTCCCCCATCATTATATATATATGCCTTTCTAATGCCTGCCATCTTTCTAATTGTACCCAATACTCCACTAATTGTTTCTAATATGTTTTTGCTGCATGAATGACTCTTCTTACTACAGTTTGAGCTCATTTGCAGTTTATAAAACCAGCAAAATGATAAGTGTCATTTGTCTATCTTTAATTGCTTTACTACATTCCCTTGTTCACCAGTGTACTGCTTTCTTTCTTTTAATCATATTTCGACTACCTATTACTTCTTCAGCTGTTGTGCAGAGTATTTTCTTATCATTACGTATTTCGTCTAGAAGGCCTGCCTTTCTCCTGAATAATAACTAGACAGGTGCATTTAAAAAAAAATTTATATCGTGGACAAGGTCATTTTTTTTCTTCCATATTTTAATGAAAAAGTGGAACTTTCATATATTTTTGATTCATTACACATAAAGTGAAATAGTTGATGATTACGGCTTACAGCTCATGGGAATCAAAAATCCAGTATCTCAAAATATTAGAATAAACAATTTAAAATGCAGCAATGTCAAACTTCTGAAAAGGATGTTAATTTATGCATTCAATACTTGGTTGGGGCTCCTTTTGCAAGAATTGCTGCATCAATGCGGTGTGGCATGGAGGCAATGGAATTATGTGTTATGGAAGCCCAGGTTGCGTTGATAGCAGCCTTCAGCTTGTCTGTATTGTTGGGTCTGGTGTCTCTCATAGATTGTCTATGGGGCTCAGGACAGGCGAGTTGGCTGGCCAATCAAGCACGGAAATACTATGGTCAACAAACCAGTTACTAGTAGTTTTGGCACTGTGGGCAGGTGCCAAGTCAAGTCCTGCTGGAAAAGGAAATCAGCATCTCCATAAAGTTTGTCAGCAGATGGAAGCATGAAGTGCTCTAAAATCTCCTGGAAGATGGCTGCATTGACTCTCAACTTGAGAAAACACAGTGGACCATCACCAGCAGATGACATGGCACCCCAAATCATCACTGACTGTAGAAACTTCACACTGGATTTCAAGCAACTTGGATTCCGTGCCTCTCCACTCTTCCTCCAGACTCTGGGTCCTTGATGTCCAAATGAAATGCAAAATTTACTTTCATCTTCCCCATGATTGTGGTTGTGTGTACTGAACCAGACTGAGAGATTAAAGACTCAGGAAACCTGAGGCCTTTAATTTTCTGAGGTGAAAGTTCAGTCTATTGCCAACAAAAAGCATAAAAAAATTTCCCATTATTTAAACACACTAACCCATTCTGATCAAACATCAGCACCATTCTACATCAGTACCATTATAATGTGTCTTTACCTCCCCATAGAGTGCCAAACTACACTGTGTCTAGCATAGCTTTTTTTTCTACATTATCTTTCAAATGGTTTATTATAATTTATCACCTTTATTGTTTGCCCTCCTGCCCATATTTCCACAATTACAAATTCATAATTATTATAAATGTCAGTGACCTTGTATCCCAACTCTAATTTAATGAATACAACCACCCACTCTCTATTACATGTCTTTCTGTCTCTCCTCACTGCTTCATAACCAGGGTTGGGAGGGTTACTTTAAAAATGTATACCATTACAAATTACTTCATAAAAAATGTAATCAGTAACGTAAATCAAATATCACAATATGAAAGTAATGTAATCTGATTTTTTTTGGATTACTTCAAAGTCACATACACTCTAAAAAATCCTGGGTTATTTTTTCTACCCAAACGCTGGGTTGAGCCTTTTGGGTCATTTAATTGGGTTGTTTTCTCAATCTTGGGTAGTTTTTGGGTAGTTTTGTTTAACCCAACTGCTGGGTTAGTGGCTGGGTTATTTTCACTGACAGTTGAATCAACCCCCCCACCCTGATGCCTCAGCCCAGCTCCTTGGGCTCAGAGCTGGAGGTAGCAGTTTTCACACGGACAGACTGTTAGATTTATTTGGAGAAACACACTCAGAAAGCATGCATTAATATCCTACACACCTTTTGTGTTATAACTATTTCAAGACTTCAAAAATTATCCAATAAATCTGTTAAAAAAAGAAAACAAATTCACAGGAGTGACCAATACAACGTGTGTTATTGTCCAATCACATTGCGGACTGCGGTGCCGACGTCATCATCCAACTCTGAACTCGCCTCAAAGTGAATTTTAGTTGCTTTGACCTTTTGATTTTGCAGCAGTGTCCTGAGGCAAGGAAAATAAATGACCACTGGTAAATTACTGTTAATCAGTATTTAGCATTAATGCTGCTGAAAACGCCTGGCCGAATTTGTGGCAGGGAGCTCTCGAAAATTTATTCATTGGAAAACAGTTACTCTGCAAGTGATAATTAACTTTACATCTCACGACCACTTCAAAAGTGAATATCATGTACTACTTCTTCTGTGTTGGCATTACGCTACTAGTGTCATGTGTTTAAATTGGCTGTGAAATATGGACTGAGGTTATGCTATAAATCTCTGGGTCTGCATCTTGTCTGAGGCTCTGAGTTAGGGTTCGCTAGCTGGATGCTGTCACCAGTAGGAATGAGTGATGCTAACCTAGACGCTCACTTGAGTTGATAACATTACTTTAGCATACAGCTTATGGTAATATTAGATATTCCCATTACCTTTTTAAAAGTTAATGATAACCTAGCTATTATAGCTATTCACCATGATGTAATACAGAGAGTGGGTTAACGTTAAGTACATTTAGCAAGTGTTTTGGACAAGGCAAGCTGTAGTAATGGAAATTGCTAGCATTAGGAGGATGGGTTAGTGCCATATTTCTTCATGTGACATTTGACATTCAGGTGAATGTTAATGCTGGTTAACAGGTGCAGATAATCAGTGGCTAATGGAACTTATCTAGCTCAGTAATGTCAAGGCCAAAAGTTCTTCACAAGATTAATGTGACAAAAAGAGAGGTTGGGGATTACAGTAGGTTGTAATGCTTTCCACTATCTCTGTAATGTTGGTTGACTTAATTAGGTTGTGCAAAAACAAATTGGAGATCAGGTGCTAAAGGTTGGAAAATAAATATTTGCAAGTTATCTAGATTTTCCTGGTGATGCTACAGTGCCATTTTGTTCATTAGGAGAGTGGAGGTCATATTTCCAAAATACACAATTTGGTATTCTGTAACACAATTTCTCAGTGAAAGCCCAAAGCATTTGTCCATATTTTGTAGCTAACAACTAACACTCTCCTTGCACTTTTACAGCTTTTCACATGGAAGGAAGTGGGACTCCTGTCTTGCCAGATGGCAGGGAGATTTGTAAGAAGATGCATCAACTCCAATTCTTACATCTGTCAAATGTTTAAATGATTTTAGTAAATGTCACCAGAATTTCATGCAATTGTTTGTTTATTTTGTGAGCATTTTAGTAGAATTTTAGCATACAAACAAATTGCATTTTAGGATAACTGCTGTCGTGGAATATATTAGGTAAATGGGTAACTTAGAAATCATACTCCATCTTGGAGCTTCTCTTCATTGAAAATCATTTGCCCTTACACATTTAAACCTTTTTGACTTTAGCACCCATGATGCCATCCATAATTGGGAAAACTGACATGTTTAATGGGATTCCAGTAATAACCCCCAAAACCCATTATCTATCTGCTAGAACAGTGAATGAAACCTCCTTCCATACCACTGTTTTAAGTTTCAGTATTAGCTCTTTTTGTTTACAATTGTTACAATGTTGAAAATACTAGAAGACAAAACAATTGATGCATACTGCTGAAGGCGGGGCTATCCACACAGCATGCTGGGACATGGAGCTTGTTATAATCAGTAGAATTTAATTCACTCTCATAAATTTCCCCAATCTCACTGATAAATGCTGACTTTTACAAATAATGACTTTAGTTTCCCATTCAACACCAAAGTTACAACAGAGCAAAAGTGACAAAAGGAAGTACTTCAGCTAATGGGTTTTGGAGGATCTGTGGGGATAATCAAACTGAATTAAAACAGAGCAAGACATAAAACATGACGTTTCTCTCGATTCTCAACTTTCTCCAGTGAAAATGCAACAATCACAAACCTAATTCAATTCAATTGCCCAAGAATTGCTCTTCAGGAGAAAAACCTGGACATTAACTTGAGTAAATGTCATTTGATTGTGGTGTTTGAATAGGCTTTTAGTAGATGGAGTAATTTAGCATTAATTTGTTTGGGACTGAGTGTGGTCATTTGACAGAGATTTAAGAGACTCAAGGTTGAGGAGTCAGAAAGATTTCGAGAGCCTTTTACATGCAAGGGCAGAATTCCAGTCATGTGATTTGCTCCTCTGTTAATCTCTGTCTAGAAAAAAAAAATCTATTTCTAATTAAGACTAATGAATCTGGTTAATATCCTCTTAGCACTGGGATAATTGTGATATCACTTGAGCTGATAAGCTCATTTGCTGTCATTGTTATGGTGTGTGTACATATGTGTGTGTATGTGTGTGATGAGTTTACACACACTTACCAAGGAAGAATCTGATGTGACAGGTATTTTCAGCCCTTGTACGGCAATAGTCAATTTAAAATATATGCTGTCGTGTCCCATAAGGACCACCAATTGCTTTGATATACACACACGCCATGGTTGCAGATCCTAAATGAAATTGCATATGTAAATTAGCCCATCGCATTGCCTCTGCATTATTGATACTGACAGAGAGGAACTAGATAATATGAGGAAGTATTTGTACACCAGCCAAGAATGCAGTAACACTCAAATAGGATGATGAAAAAAAGCAAATGGCTAGGGCTAAACTGTCCTATGTTATTGTCTAGTGAGTCTAGATCTAAAGATTTTTATGTTAATTCAAGCAAAGAAACACATCCATCTTTGTGTGTAGATTGATTACCAGCTACGCTTTTCTAAATGCATTACAAGTTACATGAGAGTCATCTAGGGATGAGTTTTACGTTTAAGCTGATGGAGTAATGGCAAAAGCAGGAAAATTGAGATGAATGGAGCAATAAACAGGGTCTTTAGTGGACTTGTGAATGCAGCATTTAGTACAGAAGTGAGTGAGAAATGAATTTTTTTTTAATATTATGTACCTTTAAAAATACACATTGGGTTTATTGGGTTTAAGCTTTTATTATTTTTATTATAGCTACACTGAGATAAACAAACCTTCCCACGTCACTCCTGTTCCCTTTCAAAGGGAACTCAACATTGCGTGAGCTTCATGCTGTGGGAAGTACCCTCACGCATGACCAGTATCTGAAGTATGTGTGAAATCACACCTATTTGTAAGCCTGCGATGGTCAGGTGATGTGCCATTTTGCGCATCGCATGATTATAAAACGGCACCTGTAAACCACATCATCAGCCTTATTATCTTCAGCGAAATGTCGGTTGTTGTGTGAACGCTCCTAAAAACTGTTCACTTCCTCTCTATTTTTCAGAAAATAGAGAGAGAGAGAGAGAGAGAGAGATAGATAGATAGATAGATAGATAGATAGTGGGGGGAAATAAGTATTGGACAGGTCAACATTTTTTTTCAGTAAACATATTTCCAATGAGGCTTTTCACATGAAGTTTTCACCAGACATCAGTATTAACTCAAGAAATCTGGAAATATAAAGAATTCACAACATTAAAGTC
>JANDJT010000012.1:27214839-27229989 GCA_024331685.1 Stegophilus panzeri | reverse complement strand
AATTCTTTATATTTCCGGATTTCTTGAGTTAATACTGATGTCTGGTGAAAATTTCATGTGAATAGCCTCATAGGAAAAATATTTACTGAAAAAAATGTTGCTGCGTCCAATACTTATTTCCCCCACTGTACAATATCTGCAAGAACCTAGCAATGCTCACAGAACTTAAATATATAGCAATTAACATGATACTGATAAACCTGATGAACTACTCGGTTTTAGCCCAATTGACTTACTGAGCCCCAAAATAAAACCAGCATACAGTATCTCCGCTAGGCTCTCTACAAAAATAATAAACTAATTAATTAAAAAAAAAATTAAAACTAGTACATTGATTAAGCATGATTTTCATCACAGAAAATCATACAGACATTATATAGAAATGCAGCTTTAAGGATCCCATTTTGACTCACAGCAGCACTGTAAGTGCCTCTGAGTTTTATAGTAGATTCTGATAGTGTGTGGAATGTAACAAACCTCAAAACTAGCATATATCTAATCAAATTTTATTAGATGGCTATTGTTGTCAACTGTAAATTAAATGACAACTTCTTTGTTAGGGAAAGACAATGTTGTTTTGAAACAGTCAGCTTGCTTACTCAGTCACAAAGACAGAAGATCCATAGAGGATCTGGTTCAGAAGGTGACACCCACTTCCAATTTAAACGTGAACACGAAAACAGATAGCAATATTCTGAGCACTAATGTTGCCATTGCATTACACCTCTACTGCACAGATATTCTGTTACCTTTTAGTGTTTCTCAGTATCATCTTAACTATGACAGACTTCTGTAAAAATATTACAGATACTCTGGTAAGTTTGGAGCTTGTGTCTTGTGTCTAATAAACTCTGAAACTGGATCTTTATAACAAAACTCAATAAAACTGTGGCAAGGTGAAAGATAAAATATATAGCTGTCTCAGTGTATAGAATGTTCCTGAAATCCAATGAGACTTTGCTAGAATACTTACCATTTGTCACATACAGACACAAAACCACAAAATGGATTTAAGGGCTTTCTGTCAGTGAACAGTGAATAATACTTAAAAACTTTGAAATTATTTTAATAACAATTTTAATGATCCCATGTAATGTGAGAAATGGTGCAGAACGATACAGGGTTCATTAGCTTTAACAATAATAACATGTAGAAGTACAACTATCAAGTACAACTATCAAAACCATTTATTCATTCTTTATTAATGTACTGATAATCATTTTAGTATGCCCCATTTTAAATGTTTGAAAAATAAGGCAGCACTCAATTTACATGACCTTTTCTTTTTGGACTTTTCTGGTTGCATTACAATGCATATACTGACATCTGTCCTAAAGTCCATGACATAATTGGGAATCCTCTATTAATCAGTTGATCTATTTTCCACAAAGTTTTAGGTTTATCTGTATTTAAATAGTAGTTTAGATTCTTAGTCACATATAAATGGGAGATGATAGTAAAATTCGTTTGTATAGGTACACTTTGGCAAGGCATCATGTGGTTGCCTTGCCAAATTCCACATGTGGTCAAAATTCCACATGTGATCAAAATTGGATCCTGCACAAAGACAACAAATCTTTACTTTGAATTCGTAAACAAGGTGTAACTCTTTCTCAAAAATCTTGACTCAAAAACATGAAATAATTTATTCATCTTCAGTAACCACTTTATCCTAGTTAGGGGCATGGTGGATCCAGAGCTTATACTGGGAGCACTGGGTGGAAAAATTCACTCTGAATGGGATGCCAGTCAATCTCAGTGCACCATGTACACATACATTCACACACTCATTAACATCTAGGGGCTATTTACCATTCCCAATATGCCTACATGCATGTTTTTGGACAGTGGGAGGAAACTGGACAGCCCACATGAAACCCTCACACAGAAAAGGAGAACACCAGAAACTCCACACAGACAATAAACTGAGCTCAGGATTGAACTGGGTATCCTGGAGCTGTGAGACAGCAATGCTGCCCACTGTTCCACCATGCCACCTTACTAAAAAACATCAGTTATATGTACTATTGTAAACATATTATGAAACAACTGTATTGTACTTTAGTATTAGTATTCTTAGATACTGACCTATATGTACTAGCATGAGGATATGTTTTTGATGGAGACGACAAAGCACTTCTGTAAGTCACCCTGAATAAGGGCATCTGTCAAATGCTGTAAATGTAAACATAAATGTAATTATTCAGGATGCTAAAGCTCTTTTCTCTCTTATATAGTGGTACCTCTGGAGACAAAAAAGGAAGCAGGAGCATTGTCTTATCTAGATCACGCAATGACCTGGTTTTCGTTTCGCTCTCCTTCTTTCACAGCTGCTAGAAATAAATTAAAGCTAGGAAATGTGTGTTTGGTCTCTCTTCATACGGCCACTATCTTTCCATTCTCTATCCTATAGCTACCACCACAGCCCCCCCACCCCCAACTTCACTAGTAAAAGATTTTTTTTTCTCTCCAATTGCACCAATATATTGAGGCTACATGCTATTTTGTATTTGCTAAACATAAGAGGTTTGAAATGTAAGAGGAAGCTACTGTAAATAGTCTGAAATGTAGCTCAATTGAATCTTTATGCTGTTTGCTACTTTACAACATCAGTGACCCAGGCCCAATTACACAACAGTTATGTAATTCATAAAAATAAAACCTAACTATATTACCTTAATCTTATTTATCAGTGTCACGTCGCTGTGAACTCACGACTACAGTTTCCAGAGTGCAGCGCTAACTACAAACATGGCCGACGAGGACTACACTTCCCATACACGCACACGCTCGCATTCTCCGGAGTTCTGATCACAGAGACCTGCACTCAATCACACACACACACACACACACACACACACACACACACACAGTATTTAGGTCATGCTGAGAACAATGTTTACTCGTGAAGTAAACGCTCAGCAGTCACGTCTCTGTCATTCACTAAGCCGTCGTCATTGTTTTGGATTTTCCTGGTTCTCGGATTTACTGCCTAGTGTCTTGACTACGATTCCCTGCCCTGCCTAATATTGTCTGTTCGCCCAATCTCTGCCTGTTTTACAAGTTTGCCTTCAGCCTGATCCTCGCCTTCCAGCGTCTGTATCGCCTGCGCTTGCTTCCATCTCAGGTATCGTAACAGATTACTTCGCCTAACTATGGAAGCAGTGGGCACCCCGGAATGGCGTCAGTTTATTTACGAACAGAATCGAGCTATAAATGTGCAACAAGAGCAGATTTCTCGTTTAACGGCGCAAGTGGCGCTCCTGTCTCAATCCGTGCACCCCACCGCATCGCCTCCTGCGCACATTCCACCACAGCCGCCTGCGCACATTCCATCCCCACAGCCTGTGCACATTCCACCACGGCCGCGTGCGCACTTTCCGCCACTGCCAATGCTGGAGAGATATGCCGGAGAGCCGGAACGATGTAAGGGGTTCTTGCTACAGTGTTCTCTGTTCTTCGCTAGCTACCCTGAAATGTTGGAGACCCGTAAGATCATGCACTTCCTGGAGCTCTTAACCGGACGTGCCTTGTTATGGGCTACCGCAGTGTGGGAACGAGAGGGCGGCACCATCCCCTCGTTAGAGGATTTGTTTCCCATTTCCCGCATGCCTTCGATCATTCGCCTGACGGATGGGAGACCGGCCAGGAGCTCATGAAGATCACGCAGAGCACTCGTGATGCGGTGGAGTATGCCCTGGAGTTTTATACCATCGCGGCATGGAGTGGGTAGAATGAGCCGGCCTTCAAGACAGCCTTCCGCCAGGGGCTGAATCCAGAGCTGATGAAGGAGTTGGCCTGTTGGGATGAACAGCTCACCCTCGACGTGCTCATTGACCTCGCAATTTGGCTGGACTGATTACGCTGGACCAACCGCCCCGCGCTGTGGGAGCCCAGGCTCCCCGTGCCAGGAGCCGCAGCAGAACCCATGCAGGTGCGGCTTCATGAGGAGGAGAGGGAGAGTTGGTGTCGTGAGTCCCGCTGCTTTTACTGTGGAGAGGACAACCACCTCGTCCGTCAGTGCCTTCATAAGCAGCTGTGACCCGCTAGGGAAAGCGGGGACAGCCGACCCCGTCGCCAAACGGTGAGTTCGAACCAAGCACACACAGCGCATGTTTTCGTGTTGCCAGTCAGGATTGAACACTCAGGGGTGTCTACTGTACTCACAGCGCTGATTGACTCAGAGGCTGCTGGCAACTTCATTGACCAGAAAACTGAGTAGGACCTTGACCTTCCTGTTCGTCCCCTCCTGCAGCCACACCATATCCAGTCCATCGATGGGCTCATCTCTCACTGTACAGCCCCCCTTGTACTCCAGGTTAGTGCCCTCCATAGCAAAACCATAGCCCTGTACATGACTGTCTCTGCCCAGCACCCCGTCATTCTAGGCCTGCCCTGGTTGGAGCGCCATAACCCCCAGGTTTCCTGGATGGACAAACAGATTACCCAGTGGTCCCCGTACTGCCTCAGTAACTGCCTGAAATTCCCCGTAGTCCCATTGGCAGCCACGGCAGTGGAGGGCCCCACGACACCCGTCCCAGTCACAGTTCCTCCAGAATATCAGGACCTCAGGGAGGTATTTAGCATGCAGAGCGCAAGCGTATTACCACCACACTGCTCCTACGATTGTGCAATCGAGCTCCTTCCCGGAGCCAGCCCACCTCAAAGTCGTGTGTACCCTCTCTCCCAAGCCGAACATCAGGCAATGGAGGAGTATATCCAGGAGGCTCTCCAACAGGGATACATTAGACCTTCCACGTCCCCTGCCTCCGCCAGGTTCTTCTTTGTAGAGAGAAAAGGAGGGGGCCTCTGACCATGTTTCAGTTAAAAACCAGTATCCCCTGCCACTAGTACCTGCAGCCCTCGAACAGCTAAGGTCCGTGACCATTTTTACCAATCTGGACCTGCGTAGCGCATACAACCTGGTCCGCATACGGGAAGGGGACGAGTGGAAGACAGCATTCAGCACCACCTCAGGTCAATATGAGTACCTGGCCATGCCTTATGGGCTCGCTAACGCCCCCTCGGTGTTCCAATGTTTTATTAATGACGTCCTGAGAGACATGCTGGGGAGGAGCATCATTATGTACATCGATGACATCCTGGTTTATTCTGTGTCCCTAGAGGAGCATATCGGCCATGTCTGGCAGGTGTTACACCTCCTCCTGCAACATCAGCTTTACGTAAAGGCCGAAAAGTGTGAATTACATCAACACATGATCTCCTTCCTGGGATATGTCATCAGCCCGAAGGGGGTCACCATGGACCTACGTAAAGTTCAGGTGGTGGTAGAGTGGCCCATGCCCCGAACCGTCAAGGAGTTGCAACGGTCCCTCGGCTTGGCAAATTTTTACCAATGGTTCATTCGAGGGTTTAGTACCATAGCGCACACCCCTGACGTCCCTCCTACGTAGCAAGCCAAGGCGGCTCGCTTGGACCCCAGCCGCCCAAGAGGCATTGAACAAGCTCAAGAAAGCCTTCATCACAGCTCCCATCCTCAGGCACCCTGATCCATCCAGACCCTTCGTTGTGGAGGTTGATGCCTCGGAAGCAGGAGTGGGGGCCATCCTCTCACGGAGGCTCGGAGACAAACCCAAGCTTCACCCCATGGCGTTCTTCTCCCGCAAGTTATCTCAGTGGAACACAATTATGATGTGGGGAACCGAGAGCTTCTGGCAGTCAAACTGGCCCTGGAGGAGTGGAGGCACTGGCTGGAGGACGACACGCACCTGTTTGTTATCTATACTGACCATAAGAACCTCGATTATCTGTGGATGGCAAAACGTTGCATGCCTCGCCAGGCCCGCTGGTCCCTGTTCTTCTCCAGGTTCCAGTTTACCTTGTCATATCTGCCAGGATTGAAGAACACCAAGGCCGATGCCCTGTCGCGGCTCCACAGCCCGGAGAGCCGAGTGGACCAAGGAAATTATATCCTGCCCCCATCCTGCATCGTCAGCGCCAATGAGTGGGCACTGGACCAGGCCCTAGCATGCCTCGCCAGATCGCAAATCCCGGCAGCCTGCCCACCCGGCAAGCAGTTTGTCCCAAAGCAACACCAGCTGGAGCTCACAACCTGGGCCCACACGGCACTAGCGATGGGCCATCTGCGGGTACATCATACCTACCGGTTGTTGGCCGAGAAGTACTGATGGCCCAACATGTCCAGGGAGGTACAACGCATAGTGTCCTCGTGCTCTACGTGCGCCCAGGCCAAGGTACCATGGGCACTGCCCGCTGGTAAGCTTAAGCCACTACCCATCCCAGCACGCCCATGGTCCCACCTGGCCCTAGACTTCATCACCGACTTACCGGAGTCGCAGGGTAACACCACCATATTAGTGATCATCGATCGATTATCAAAATCCCCGTGCCTCATTCCACTACCCGCCATCCCATCTGCCTTTGCCACAGCCGAGCTACTGTTCCAGCATGTGTTCAGGTACATTGGGATCCCGGAAGAGATCGTGAGTGATAGGGGTCCACGATTCACGTCCAGAGTCTGGGCCAGCTTCATGGAGAAGATGGGTGTCACCATTAGCCTCACCTCAGGGTACCACCCCAAGGATAATGGATAAGTAGAGTGGGCCAACCAAGAAATCGCTAGGTTCCACCGGACCTTTTGTACCACGAACCCGGAGGATTGGACCCAATTCCTCCCGTGGGCAGAGTATGCGCAGAACTCCCAGCGACACTCGGCAACACAGCTCACCCCCTATCAGTGTGTCTTGGGCTACCAGCCACCTTTATTCCCCTGGAACGCCAACCCCACCGACTCGCTCTCGGTGGATGAGTGGTTCCACAGGAGTGAGCAGGTTTGGGAATGCACACACCAACATCTAGTGCAGGCCAAACACACCTCTAAACGAAAGGCGGATCGTCACCGGAGGGAACACCCTACCTACCAACCCGGGGACAGAGTGTGGCTCTCCATGAAAGACCTGAAACAGCCACTCCCATGCAGGAAAATTAACCCCAGGTATATCGGACCCTTCAGAATTAAGGAACAAATCTATGAGGTCACGTACAGACTGGACTTACCCAAGCACAGCTGAATCACCCCATCATTTCATGTCTCCCTCCTTAAACCAGTTATCCCGGGTCCATTAGCCACGGCGATGCCAGGGGACTCACCAAGGGAGCCATTAGAAAGCAACAGCCAACCAGCCTACCGCGTCAGGACCATCCTGTACTCCAGGTGCCGGAGAGGTAAACTAGAGTACCTGGTGGACTGGGAAGGATATGACCCAGAAGAGCAGTGCCGGATCCCTTCCCAGGACATTCTGGACTCAAGCCTGTGTAGAGACTTTCATGCCGTTCACCCAGCAAAACCGGGAGGAGAGGTAGGCCTCAAGGGGATTCGGCTCCCAGAGTGAGCCCTTTGGGGCGGGGCTCTGTCACGTCACTGCGAACTCATGACTACAGTTCCCAGAGTGCAGCGCAAACTACAAACATGCCCCATGAAGACTACACTTCCCATACACGCACATGCTCGCATTCTCCGGAGTTCTGATCACGGACACCTGCACTCAATCTCACACACACACACACACACACATACACATACACACACACACACAGTATTTAGGTCATGCTGAGAACAATGTTTACTCACGAAGTAAACACTCAGCAGTCTCGTCTCTGTCGTTCACCAAGCCGTCGTCATTGTTTTGGATTTTCCTGGTTCTCGGATTTACTGCCTAGTGTCTTGACTATGATTCCCTGCCCTGCCTAGTATTGTCTGTTCACCTGATCGCCTGACCTCTGCCTGTTTTACAAGTTCGCCTTCAGCCTGATCCTCGCCTTCCAGCATCTGTATCGCCTGCACTTTTTTCCCTCTCAGGTATCGTAACAATCAGCAATATAAACAATATTTATGACACACAAAACCATGCCTCACATGCTTAGAGATACTCTTAAATATACAATGCAAAAAAAAAAAAAAAAAGGGGAGAGATGCAGAGAATGTGGCATTAAACGTTTTCATATTTGCAAAGACCAATTACTTAATTTTTCACCTTATAGCACAAGTTGGTCTGATTGGTCCAAAGGTATTGATTTATTTTCTAAAACAGTACAGTAATGCAGGCTGTAATTAAAATCAAAGGTTTACAGTCATGTGAAAAAATAAGTACAGCCCCATGGAAGTTGTTGGCTTTTTTTCACATATTTGGACAAGCAAACATTTGATCATCGTTGAAACAGTGCCTATTAATGAACTTGATATACTTGAACAAAACCACAAGCAAAATTAGCTTTTCCAATAATTTCTTCAACAGAAATATCAATAGATATGATATTCTTCTGTGGAAAAAGTAAGTACACCCTTGGCCTCATAATCTAGTATTGCCCCTTTTAACAGAAATAACTTCTTGTAGGCATTTTGCATAATTGTCCACCAGGCTTGATCACTCTTCCGTGTAATATTCTTTCATTTGCAAGATGTTTGAGGGTTTTCTTGCAAGTACTGCCTGTTTCAAATCCCCCCACAACATTTCAATGGGATTTAAATTGGGGCTTTGACTAGGCCATTTCATAACCCTCCGTTTCTTCTTTTTGAACCATTCCTTGGTGGATTTGCTAGTGTGCTTAGGACCATTATCCTGTCGAAAGGTCCACTTTCAGTTCAAGTTCAACTTTTGGACAGATGGCCTCACAATATCTTCAAGCACTCTTTGATATGATGCAGAATTCAGTTAAATCAATGAATGCAAGCTTTCCAGTTCCTGAGGCAGCGACACATATATAACACATAAAAATATAGCACAATACAGAAACATAAATGCTATTTAAAACATATTTATTTGAAGTAGCACTGAACAGATATCAAGTAATATTTATAAAATAGGCAGACAGAAACAGAAGAACAATGTGACAAAGAATATAAAACAATGAAGACAGCATGTTATCTAGTCAGGGGGCATTATCTGGGTGCAGTGTAGGAGGGCTGCACCACTCAGCTGTACAACTTCTGAGTCAGGACTGAAACTTTATATTTTAGCACTAACAATAATTTTACCCCCCAAATGTAGACTACTACTACTACTACTACTACTAATAATAATAATAATAAAATAATAAATTTTAATATATTTTATTTTCTAATATTAATATTATGACATGAATCTTGATATTAGGCCTATTGTCACATGATGGAGGCTGAGACGGAAGCAAGTGCAGGTATGGCAGTTTAATCAAACAATACAAAGTACAATGGATCAGGCAGAAAACAAAGTCCAAGGCAGGCTAGGGTCAAATGATCAGGCAGACAGGCTAAACTATGCAGAACAGAGAATCGAGGTCAACAGGGTAAACAAAGTCCATGATCAGAAAAGCAACCATGATAACGCTTTGAAATACGACAGAGACTATGCAACTGAGCGTAATACTTTGCGAAGTCATAGTGTTCAAAAAGTCTCTTTTATAGCGTGGTTGTGAGTGCTCTGAATTGGATGCAGGGGTGTGTGATTAGAATGAGTGTGAGTGTTCTGTGTGTGTGTGTGTGTGAGTGTTCTGGGAATTGCAGTCCATGGCGGCCATGTTTGTAGGCCGCCATGCAGTATGGGAAATGTAGTCACTAGTTTGCTGTGATATGACAGAACCCCCCCCCACCAATACACTCCCTCTCCCAGCAGCCCCTTCACAGCCCCTCAGGTTCCAATACAGGCATTGTCCAACAAGTAGCAGGTTTCTCAAGGAGCCGAGGAGCAGACATGAGGCTGGGGCTGGTTCGCAGGAGTCATTAGGCGAGATACAGGCTTGGAAATTGTGTCGTCAGCTTTAGATGGGGGCTTGACTTGGTGGGCCATCTTGTCAGTCTTTCTTGAGTGTGGGGCGACTTCCTCAGCGGAGCACGGAGGCGGAGCGATGTCCTCAGTGCAGCAGGAAGGCAGAGCGACATCCTTAGCAGAGCAGGAAGACAGAGCGATGTCGTCGGTGTCATGGGAAAATGGAGCGACGTCCATATACATAGTGGCATCCACACCAGAGTAGGGAAGCAAATCGGAGCTCTTGGTTGCAGTGGGAGGCGGAGAAACTTCCTCAGGTGAACAGGGTGGCTGAGTGGCATCCTCAGTCATGCAGAGAGTCTGAGCATCATTCTCCATCGACTTTGCAGGCTGAATTTGGTTGGCTGTGTCAGCAGACTCAGGTGCACGCAGAGCTTGGTTGGCTGTGTTGTCAGTCTCAGGCATGAGGAGAACTCGGTTGGTCGTGTCGTCAGTCTCAGGCATGAGGAGAACTCGGTTGGTCGTGACGTCTGTTTCAGCCATGAGCAGAACTTGGTTGTCCATGTCAGCAGACTCGGGCGTAAGCAGAACTTGGTTAATCGTGTCAGCAGACTCGGGCATGAGCAGAACTTGGTTGTCCGTGTCAGCAGACTCGGGCGTGAGCAGAACTTGGTTGTCCGTGTCAGCAGACTCGGGCATGATTAGAACTTGTTTGGTCGTGACGACCAACTCTGGCATGAGCATAACTTGGTTGGTCGTGACGTCGGCTTCAGGCATGAGCAGAACCTGGTTGGTCATGACGTCGGTTTCAGGTGTGCGCAGAAGCTGGTTGGTCGTGACGTTGGTTTCAGGCTGGAACTTGGTGTGGAAGGTCACATTGTCGATCTCAGACTGGTACGTGGCGTGGAAGGTCACATCGTCGATCTCAGACTGAAACTTGGTGTGGGAGGTCACCTTGTCGACCTCAGACAGGAACTTGGTGTGGGAGGTCGTGTTGTCAACCTCAGACAGAAACATGTCTTGGGAGGCCCTCTTTTCGACCTCAGACAGAAACTTGGCTTGAGAGGCCCTATTTTCAACCTCGGACAGGAACTTGGCTTGAGAGGTCGCCTCTTTGACCTCGGACCGGAACTTGGCGTGAGCAGAGCTTGGGTTGGCCGTCTCTTCAACCCGGGACAGGAACTTGGCTCGAGAGGTCGCCTCTTTGACCTCGGACAGGAACTTGGCTTGAGAGGTTGCCTCTTCGACCTTGGACAGGAACTTGGCTCAAGAGGTCGCCTCTTTGACCTGGGACAGGAACTTGGCTTGAGAGGTCGCCTCTTCGACTCCGGACAGGAACTTGGCATGAGCAGAGCTTGGGTTGGCCGTCTCTGTGACCTGGGATAGGAACTTGGCTTGAGAGGTTGTCTTTTCGACGTCGGACAGGAACTTGGCTTGAGAGGTCGCCTCTTTGACCTGGGACAGGAACTTGGCTTGAGAGGTCGTCTCTTCGACCTCGGACAGGAACTTGGCTTGAGAGGTCGCCTCTTCGACCTTGGACAGGAACTTGGCGTGAGCAGAGCTTGGGTTGGCCGTCTCTTCGACCTGGGATAGGAACTTGGCTTGAGAGGTCGCCTCTTCGACCTTGGACAGGAACTTGGCTTGAGAGGTCGCCTCTTCGACCTCGGACAGGAACTTGGCTTGAGAGGTCGCCTCTTCGACTTCGGACAGGAACTTGGCTTGAGAGGCCGCCTCTTCGACCTCGGACAGAAACTTGGCTTGAGAGGCCGTCTCTTCGACCTCAGACAGGAACATGGCTTGGGAGGTCACCTCGTTGACCTCTAGCAGGAACTTGACTTTATGCTGGAGCTCTGGGGATGAGATCGCCTCATGGGTCTCATGCTGGAGCTCTGGGGATGAGACCGCCTCATGCATCTCATGCTGGAGCTCTGGGGATGAGACCGCCTCGTGCACCTCATGCTGTAGCTCTGGAGATGAGGTCGCCACGTTGAACTCCAGCTGGAGCTCCGCATGTGCTCTCTTGTGGAGCCATTTTTGAGCACACCAGCTGCTCTTGAAACATCCCCAAGAGCATTAATATGATCCATGGATTCCAGGTTTGTGGGACATTGTAGCTGGGCCTCTTTACCTCAGCCCCCAGTCTTGCAGGTTTGCATCACCTCCACCACTGTCCTGTCGGCTGAAGCTGAGCTGTGGCGGCTGCCCTGTAGCACTCATAGTAGGTGTGGAATGGTAGGTCAGGCTTGCTCATGACACTGACTCCCCTCAAAAATTGATCCAGGTTGTAGCTCTGCCCTGGACACCCAAACTCCTTCATGAATTGTTCTGCAAACTGAATTACATTGTTGAGAGCACTTGATCCTGTACTGGCCAGATGCTCCGCCCAATCACGGGCCGGGCCATAAAGCCGGGACACAATGAACCCAAGCCACTGCCTCTTGTCAGGCTTGGGGTTCACCAGTTTGTAGGCCACCGTGCAGTATGGGAAATGTAGTCACTGTTTTGCTGTGATATGACACCTATATTAAAAAATAAGTCTATTTCATTACGACCACTAACCAAGAGCAAACAATAAGTCACTGTATGGTACAGTAGGACAGCAGCTTATTAAAACATTCTACTTTTTTCTAAACTGTGGTAATATTTAAATGTTTATTCGAAGTAGCACTGAACAGGAATCCACATCTGAATGGCACACTATCATTATTTGACATTAAACACACCTATGATCATGTCTGCAGAGTTCAGGGTTTCATTTGGAGCGAGAGAGAAAGAGAGAGAGAGAGAGTGAATGAACCCTGCTGCCTGTCTCAGCCTCGCTGTTCTTCGGCTGTAATGCTAGAGCAGTCAGCACCTGCAGAACTGCAACTTGCCTTCACGCCAAAGGCAAAATCTGTTCATTTAAAACAAGTCACAGGCTTTGATAAAAACATTTTGCTTTCCTCAGTACACTGTCTTTTGCTCTGTCTGTACACTTTGGACCACTGAGCAACGGTCAAGGTCTTTTTCTCCTTAACCCAGGTAAGATGCTGGTTCAGGTTCTGGTTCTGGTTCAGGTTCTGGTTCAGGAGTGACTTGACACTAGGAATGCGACACTGCGACATTTCTGTATTATAAATTCTTTATTCTAATATTTTGAGATACTGGATTTTTGATTTCTGTAAGCCGTAATCATCAAGATTAAAAGAAAAAAGGCTTGAAATATTTCACTTTATGTGTAATGAATCTAGAATATGTGAAAGTTACACTTTGGGAATTAAATTACGGAAAAAAAATGAACTTTTCCATGATATTCAAAATTTTTTTAAATACACCAATATACTGGTCGATATGGTGGAAGTTTCTGCAGGGAGAAGACTCAATGGGTCAATGCTTTGTAACAGTCAGTAGGACTTTGCGCTTTCCTTTATTTTTGGTTTATTAACTTCAATAGAGAAAAAGAAAAGAGAGACTAGTAGTTGAATGACTGTTTATAACTGCCATATCATAAATGATAAAAATGAATTTGTTTTGCAGACAATATTAAATCTGAACTTCAAGGTATTACAGAAAAAAAAAGAAGAAATTGAAATTGATCACAAATGTGCTATAATAGAAATAAAACACTTTGAGACATGCTGTTATTTAAGCAATTTCAATTGTGTGGTTTTACTGAATATGGGCATGCCTGTGACTATCTATGGATTGCATGTACCAAAATTATTTTATACAACAGCTACAAAAACAAAACATTAATATCAAATAAGTGACATTTCGGAAACCATATGGCCAAATGTTCTGTTTAATTTTAATCCGCTAGCGGAAATAGAGTCAGAAGAAGCCACAGTTTATAGCACGCCAGCTAGATGGCTAGCTGGCTCACACCGATTTGTACATTCCCATTAAAGGTGCTTCCTTTAAAATTGGTGTCCCTTCTTCCTTTTCATCTTCAACTGATAAAACTGTTTCATATTTTAAGCCAAAAGTTATATTCCTGAAAAGTAACATTTGCCATGTCCACTCATGATGTCACTAACACTACTGTAAGAACCGTTTTGAACTAGGAAGTGGAATTTTATATGACGAACACAGAGAAGCGGAGTGATACGCGCAGTGTATATAAAATATAGACCGCTAAATATAAAATATGGAACGCCGCTCAACCAGTCAAATTAGTGGACAGGAAAATGGAAAATAATTAACTTTATTTATTAATTTATTTATTTATTTTTCTATAACAGCATACCCCATCATGTCTTATTCCTTAATTGCTTAAACATAATATGTGTAATATATGATTCAAATTTTTTGTTCACAAAATGTTTCATGACGGTATAATCAATTATTAAAAAGCAAAGTGTGTAAGTATTCTGTTCGAACATAGACATCTGGGAAGGACATGCTATGGAGTCAGATTTTTCCATTCAGCAGTGGCCTGGAGAGCTCTACAGTCTCACAGAGGCACACACACACATACCCTTGTCCAAGTCTATATTGAATTGGTGAATTATTAATGAATCTTCTCCCACACTAACACAATGACCCCAAGTCCCGCTCTTCTGATGTCTGGATTATGCTGGCTAATGGGCACATGTATAACATATATTAGTAGATCCATAAACATTTCCTAAAAATTGTGTGCAGTGTGACAAGAGAGAAAAAAAAACCCTAAATAGTGATGCTCTTTTCTTTTTGGTGACCCAAAAATAAGTGGGGTGTCAGGAAGAAACTTCCCCACTGTGTGGTGAAAATTGCAGAAGATAAGGAGACTATTCCTGTAATTGCCCCTTCAGTTTTTTGACTAAAGTTTTAAAGGCTGAATCAGAATCCATGCAAAAAATTCCTATTTACTTTCATTGATCCAAAGGAGGCTCCTGGAAGGAACTCTGGCACAGAACCTTAACTGCTGAGCTATTATGGCCCGATATGAAATGAATAAATGGTAATTTGTATCTGATGGCTAGGTTCCTAAAATTACATTGTGAATGAAATAATAAAACTAGCATCAGCCCCACATCTTTGGAAAGGGGGTTTCCCTGAGGGGTTGTATCGCTTAGAAACTTTGGAAAGCTCTTATGCTTGTCACTCAATGGTAATATCTATTCCACTTAATATAACCTATAATAGTATATCCAATTCAAAACTGACATACATCAATATGATGCCAGCCTAAAACAGCAATTCAGAGTGTGCATGTATATGCTAATTTCATTATACTGTCTGGTATCTATGATGAGATAATTTGTAAACATGATAGTGGATCTCATCATTAGCAGAACTTGCACACTACTTTCATTATGCACTTGCTAATCATCTTCAGATTGGGGTATTTGCTGCTAAACAGCTTCATTAGTGGGGCAAATTAGTAAATTGATGGTCTATAAAAAGGCTTTTCGTTAACAAGGTGTCACACAAGAAACATCTCATGATGGGTAAAAGCAAAGAG
>JANDJT010000012.1:27196254-27206308 GCA_024331685.1 Stegophilus panzeri | reverse complement strand
ATATTATAGATATAGATAGATAGATAGATAGACAGACTGTAGACTACACTGAAAATATGGAACTTTTTTCCTATAAACAGGTTTCAGAATTTGAAGGTTTTATAATTTCTGCATATTTAAAACAAAGAATGTAAATGTTTAATATGACTATTTAATATTCAAGATTCTGCACTAAATTTGTGATACTGACCATGTTAACTGCTTTGTACAAAATGTCAGATTTTCCTCATGCCTAATCTCTTCTATTGAAGCATGTATTCAGATGACACTCTGATGGATTAGAACTAAAATGGATGATAAGGGTTAGGACATTCACATCACACCGCCAGGGTTGGGGGTTCGATTCCCACCACTGCCCTTTGGGTATAGAGTTTGCATGTTCTCCCCATGCTGCCAGGGCTTCCTCTGGGTAATCCGGTTTCCTCCCCTAGTCCAAAGACATGCATGGTAGGCTGATTGTCGTGTCCAAATTGTCTGTAGTGTATGAATGGGTATGTGAATGTGTATGTGATTGTGCACTGCAATGGATTGGCACCCTGTCCAGAGTGTACCCCGCCATGTGCCTGATGCTCCTTGGGATAGGCTCCAGGTTCCAGACTCTGAAGGATAAGCGGTATAGAACATGGATGGATGATAAGATTTTCCACAAACTTGTGGAGTCCATGCCAGCTCAAGTGTCATTAAAGCAACAAGGATACATGCCAAATACTAACAAACTCCGATATTCATATTCTACTTTTTTAATTCTACTTTTCACTTTTGTTTATTGTTGATTGAAAGACTTAATAGCTCTGAATTATACTCTTGGATTGAGCCTTGTGAAGACTGCATTTGTTGTTAAAAAGGATAAACCAACATAAAGTGCTGTCTATGGGAGAAAAGCAAGCCATTTTGAAGCTGAGGGACAATCAATTGAAGCCACTGCACAAGCATTGGGCATAGCCAATACAACAATTTGGAATGTCCTGATAAAGTAAGAAACCACTGGTGTACTAACAACCAAACATCGAACAGGTTGGCCAAGGACAACGACAACAGTTATTTACTTTATTTTACTTTAAGACAGGGGTCATCAGTCTTATCAAAGGGCTAGTGTGGCTGAAGGCTTGGAGGTGCAATGATCTAACTTACTTAACACATCTAGATGTAAATATCAGGAAACGAAAGCTGAAATTCTGATCGATCATCTCATATCATCACGTAACTGAATGTAATGGAGGTTAGGACAGATGCAAGTGCAGATAAGAGATTTATTAAAGAGAGGCAGGCAAACAAATCTAAACCAAGAGACAATAGCCAATGGTCAAAAAACAGGCAATGGGACAGGCGATTGGCAAACAGGCACATACTAGGCAAAACAGGAACCGAGAAACATGGACGAGAACAGGATCAAAACTAGGAAACAAACCATGATGACCAATGGCTCAGTAAATGGAAACTCATGTGATACTTCGCAAAGAATTAATGAATTGAAAGTCCTTTAAACTGTGGTTGTGATTGCACTGTGAATTGGATGCAGGTGTGCGTGATTAGAATGAAGGTGAGTGTTCTGGGTTTTTTTTTTTTGTATTTTTCTGGGAATTGCAGTCCATGGTGGCCATGTATGTAGGCTGGGTGGGAAATGTAGTCACTGGTTTGCTATAACACTCCAATCCAAATGACTTTATAGTTTAAAGGAGTGTATAGCCAAAACTATAGAACTGGCCTTCCTGTTCCAATACTTTTGGAAACTAAACTATGCGTGCACGTCAGTAATCTGGCTCTCGCATTTTGTACCAATTGCAACAATCAACAGTTGTTCTAGGCAAACCAAGATAGAGCCAATTACAATAGTACAACCTAGATGTTATAAATGCATGAACAACAGTTCTGAGGTCCTTGGAGAGCATCATCTTGATTTTAGCAATAGCTCTTAACTGAAAGAAACTGCTTTTTACAACAGCACTAATCTGCTTATCAAAGCACAGTGTGGAGTCAAAAATGACACCAAGGCTTTTGACATAGTCGTGCACATTAGAAGAGAGGGGACAAAGCTGACTGACAATGTGAGAGGAGAGAGCTGATGGACCAAAGATGATTATTACGGTTTTATTGTTGTTTAGCCGTAAAAAGTTAATGTCCATCCAGCATTTTATGTCATGCAGACAGTCAAACAAACTAAACATAGAGTAGGTCTTATTTTTCACAGGAAGATAAAGCTGAGTGTCATCGGCATAGAAATGATATGAAGCAGTGTCTCTTAGAAGAGGACCCAAAATAGAACCCCGGGGAACACCATAGGACATTTGAGCACAGGATGAGAAACACTTCCCTACATTAACAGAAAAGTTTCTCTCCTTGAGATAAGAGGCAAACCACTCCAGCACAGACCCCAGCTACACGATCAAGTTTTTGCAAAAGGAAATCATGATCTACTGTGTCAAATGCTGCACTAAAAATCAAGCAAGATTAAAATACAGCAAGGGCCTGAGTCAAGTGTGAGTAAGTTATCATTGGTAACCTTCAACAAAGCAGATTCAATACTGTGATGTTCCCTGAATCAAAGATATTAAAAGCACACAGAGAATAGACAACTTTTTCTTGAAGACTTTTGAAATGAAAGGTAGTTTGGAAATTGATCTGTAGTTATTCATGACATGTTGATCAAGATGATGCTTTTTTAACAGCGGTTGGTTTTTTTTACAGCATGTTTAAAAGTGGCAGGCACCACTCCATAGAAGTAATAAGATAATTCTTCTCCCAAACAGAAGTGAAAGAGATTAGTTCTGCTAAGAAGTACAGTGAGTGTCTCTCTCAGTTTTCAGTAAGTAATCGAAAAACACAAAGATTTTAGTCATCACACAGTTCGCCACACTTTTGTGGCCCTGCTTTACTTTTACCTACCTATAACCTCAAGGTTAACGCCAATTATAGCCATATGGGATTATTTAGCTTTTTATAACAACAACAAAAAAAACCAATCATGGTCATAAAGAAATGGCAAGGAATACCAAGAAATGGTCTTAAAAAGAAGGAGCAAAAAAAACCTTTCCCCTCTTGACAGTTCTCTAATAGCCAGGTAATTGATATTGATTTCTTTAGTCTTTATCAGCCTGTCTCAGTGCTTCTTACACCCCAACATTCATTACATAACATATCTGACAAGCAAATAACAATATGTCAGAGTCTGTTTTTCAATAGGCTTAATTGGTTAATAGAATCCATGCATGCTTATTTGGGTTACTGTGGTAGTATTTTAGGTAACTTCTTCAAAGCATCCTCTGTAAATTAATTTCACCAGCATATATCAGCCTTAACCTCTCTGCAGCAACAAACACTGTTTAGGAATTCAGTAACACTATTTGAGAAAGAACAAATGATTACGTGTCTCTGCCTCATTCCTAAAATATATATATATATTTTTTTAAGTTTTTTGACAGATTAGGTCACATTTTATCAGCCAGATCTTATTCACCTTGCATTAAGGGATGTAATAGAATATGAATATATTAGTTAGAATGAACTGATAATGTGTTCCAAGCACGTTAGCTGGACTGTTAATCTTCCAGCCTCTTCTTGATAAAAAAAAAGCATTTAAAAACATACTTCTAAATAGACTGTTCCCTTTCAAAGGGAACTCAACGTTACATGAGCTACATGCTTTGGGAAGCGCCCTCGTATGTTACCAGTATCTGCAGCTTGGGTAACATCATGCCTATTTATAGGCCTGCCATGATCAGGTGATGTGGCAATTAAGCGCGTCGTGTGATATGAAAACAGCACCTGTGAACCACGCCATCAACCTTATCTTCAGTGAGACTGCATGTCAGTTATTTGTGTAATGCTCACAAAAAGACACTTCATTTCCTCTCTATCTTTTCAAAAAAAGAAAGAAAAATGTTTACATTTCTGTCCTTTTAAAAAAAGAGAAAAGTATGAGTGAGAGAGAATTCAGGAAGTGCGTTACACTTCGCTCCCATTTCATCATGGGGGAACACACTTTCTGTGTGAAGTGTCTAGGGTTGGAGCATGCTACGGCAGCCTTCGAGAGGTCTGACTGTGTGCATTATTAACGCTTTACAATTAGGCAGCTACACTCGTTCTCTTCGCAGCCAAAGGGAGTTGGGTTGCAGAGCCTCACTGATCTGGGCGGGCTGCTGCCGAGGCAGCCAGCCTGTTCAGGTCCTGGGGATCTCTTATGGATCTGGAAGAGGAGCCGGAGACGAGCGCTGCTCTATCTCTTCCTCTGTCTTCCTCTGGGTCCGTATCTCTGCTGGATTTTGGAGCTTGCGTGGTGACTCCTCCTTCTGCTATGGAAAGCCAATTTTTAAAAATAAATAAATATATAAATAAATAAATTCCTCTCTGACTCTGAGGAGCCAGAAAGGGTGTGCTAAAATCTGAGAGCAGCTCTTAAGCATATAAAGAGCTGCTTGAAGTGATTACTAAGGCTGGATGAGCTTTTTTCTCCCCAGTGAAAATAAATCTCCCTCACACTGCGAAAACTCCCCTGTTTTCCAGAAGTGCATGACAAAATATCATGCTCTGCGATGCCTGATTATTCGGCCATCGTGGGGAATGAACGGAATGGTTATTTAGCTGTGCCGATGGTGGAGGAGGCACTTGCGAACTACCTCTCTCCATCGACAGCAGGTAATTTAGGGGGGCCTTTTGGATGGCTTTGCCATCCAAGCCATGTAAGGCCACCACAGTATTGGTGGTCAAGGCCTATGAGGTCTTACTTGTGGGTCACTGCATACAAGGGCAGTGTTGCAGGCTTACCAAGCAGACCTGCTGAGTGAGCTCAACATACGGCGGCATTCAGCCAGTTCCTTCACTGTTGTGTTCACAAGCGCTAGTGTGAGGGAGACACAGAAGTCGAATGTGGTGGCCTGCCTTCCCCCGCAGACAGCCAGGGGAATCGGGCAGCCATAGTTGCAGCCTGCTACTAGGCCTGATCTGAAATGTGGAGGAGTGGTCCTGAGGGGCCATGGAGGGATGTATCAGGGGACATGAGATTGATAGGCAAGTTAGCCCCCAGTACTACTGTAGGGCCTCCCCTAGCCAAGGCTGTCCCAAGTTTTCACTGTTCTCTGGTCAGCGAGCTGTCACAGGCCAACGGAAATCTGATGTTTTCCCTCCAATAGAATGTGGAAAAGTTAACGTCAGTAAAAGGCCATCTGGCAGCGTGGAAACTACTGCCAAATGTGTCTCCATGGGTTCTGTCTACCGTAGAAAAGTGTTACCAGGTCCAGTTCAGAGCTCGACCCCCTGGCTCAGAGGTGTGCTCACCACATTAGTCAGCACAGAGCAGAGCCAGACATTAGTGCAGGAAGTAAGATCCCTTTTGGACAAAGGGGGCATAGAACATGTATCCCGTTCCCTGAGAGAGGGAGGTTTTTACAGCCAATATTGCCTGGTCCACAAAAAAGATGGGAGTATGCTGCCAATTTTAGATCTGCGTCATCTGATTGCTACTCTTCGGACATACAGGCTTAAGAGGCTAATGTGCAAACTTATTGTTCCACAGATTCAGTTTGAGGACTGGTGTATGACAATAGAGCTAAAAGATGCATATTTCCACATAGAAATATTGCCCAGCCACGGAAGTTCCTGAGGTTTGCGCTTGGAGGCAACACATACCAATATCGGTTTCTTCCCTTCGGGCTAGCTTTATCTCCTTGTACCTTGACAAAGTGCATGGATGTCATTCTGACTCCATTGCGACTCCAGGGCATCAGTGTACTGAACTAGCTGGAGTCTGAGATTACTCTGAGAGTAAACAGTGTCACGCGGCGATGCCAACATGCTCTGAGACGGTAATGACAGACACCTCCCTTATGGGCTGGGGCGCAGTCTTGGACGGCTGTCCAGCTCATGGTCTCTGGAGCGGCCTGCATCTCGAGTGGCATATAAATTGCATAGAACTGCAGGCCGTGTTTCTAGCACTGAAATGTTTTCTTCCTCAATTGAGGGTTCACCGTGTGTTAGTTAACACAGCTGTTGTCTCATATATCAACCACCAGGAAGGATTATGTTTGCGCCCCCCGTTCAGGCAGGCACAACTTATTCTTCTCTGGGCAGAGGGAAAGTTTTTGTCAGTGAGTGCAGTATACATTCTGGGTAACTGGAATGTGTGGGCAGACATTCTATTGAGGCAGGGGCTGAGGCCCAGGGATTGGAGACTCCATCCACAAGTGGTGGAGTCCATATGGCAGAGGTTCGGCCAAGCGGAAGTGGATGTGTTTGCTTCCGAGGAGACAACACACTGCCCGCTGTGGTTTCCCCTCACTCCTCCCACATCATTGGGGCTGGACGCCATGGTGCACATGTGGCTGATGTCACATCTGTACATTTTTCCCATGATCACTCTGCTCCCACAAGTTCTAGCAAGAGTTCGCCAAGACCGTCTATGTCTACGTGCCCTATTGGCCCTGTTCTCAGAGATAATATCCCTGCTGGACGGCACTCCTTGGGAGATTCCCATCCGCAAGGATCTACTGTCTCAAGCCAGAGAGCTGATTCATCACCCTCAGCCGGATCTATGGAAACTGTGGGTCTGACCCCTGAGAGGCACAAGCTCATAGATCCTGGTCTTGCAACTGAGGTTGTAGAGACCATGTTTAACGCTATAGCACCATCCACGAGGGAATCGCATGTGCTCAAGTGGCGACTTTTTGTCTCGTGGTCTGAGGAACATCAGCTAGACCCAGTGAACTGCTCAATAGCTACAGTCCTGTATTTCTTATAAGGACATTTCTCAGTAGGGTTGGCTTCTTCTACATCAGTGTCTACGTGGCCACCATTTTGGCTAGCCATTCCCCTATTGATGGAGCCTCTGTGGGGCAACATCCTCTGACTTTGAGGTTTATGTGTGGTAACAGGCGGCTGAGGCTCATCTGCAGACCACGCATACCTTCCTGGGACCTTTCTGTGGTCCTTGAAGGTCTGTCAGGTGCCCCATTTGAGCCCTTAGAGTCAGCCTCAGAGAAGCTTTTGACTCTAAAGGTAGCTCTTCTGCTGGCCCTGGTATCTCTCAAGTGAGTAGGAGCTCTACAAGCTCTCTCTATTGGCTCTTCCTGCCTTGACTTTGCCCCTGGATTAGCCAAGGCCTTCCTATATCCTAGGCCGGATTATATTCATAAAGTGCCTACGTCTGCAGCCCAGCCAGTAGTGTTGCAGGTATTCAGCTCTCCTCTGTTCCTCAAATTGCACCTACTGTGTCCAGTAAGGGCTCTCTGTACTTATGTCCACCGCTCTGGCCAGTGGCGTAATTCTGAGCAGCTGCTGGTCTGCTTTGGTGGCAACAGTAGAAAGGATGCTGTGTCGAAGCAGTGCATCTCTAATTGGATAGTGGAAGCAATCTCTATCGTTTATGAGGCGCACGGTCTTGTTACGCCTCTGGGCATAAGGGCTCATTCTTCCAGTGGTGTCGCCTCCTCGAAGGCTTTGTCCAAAGGGGTACCGTTACAGGATGTGTGTGCTGCAGCGGGGTGGTCTATGCCACACACATTCATTAGATATTACAACCTGGATATACATTCCATCCTGGACTTGAGTGTCTTGCAGTGACCCTCGGGCTCAGATCTTTTTATACAGGCCATATCCTCAGTATGACAGAGTGGGTATTGTCGTTCCCACAGTGTGTAGCTCACACAACATTGAGTTCCCTTTGAAAGGGAACATCTGGGTTACGCATGTAACCCTGGTCCCTGAGAAGGGAACGAGACGTTGCGTCGATTTGTCATACTGGGGCATGCCTGTGAGTTGCGTCTTCGCTTCAGATAATAGAGGCTGATGGCGCGGTTCACATGTGCTGTTTTTATATCATGTGACGCACTTAATTGCCACGTCACCTGATCACGGCAGGCCTATAAACAGGCATGATGTTACACGAGCTTCAGATACTGGTCACGCGTGAGGGTGCTTCCCACAGCGGGTAGCTCATGCAACCTCTTGTTCCCTTCTCAAGGAACAGGGATACCCCAGACGTTTTCTTTTTTCCCTTAGTATGTGAGGGCTAATTGCTTAAAAAATTTAAAAATTGGACAAAAAGTTGGATTTATCATAAAACCTGTCAGGTGTTATCACTGTTTGCATGATTACCAGACTGCTAAAATATAAAACTTTTTGGCTAGCTAACACAAAACTAGTCTAGTTTGGTTTCGCTAGCCAAGGGGAGTCACTGTATAGGTTTAGCTGCTACCGTGCCATGCAAAGTATGCTGTCCTTATGCTCTACTCACATCATGTTCATGTAACCTGGAACTCATATATACGTTTATACACCTTGTTTTCCTGCTCAACATGAGAATATATTAGTTTCAGTTTCAACCACTTTACTGGTAAAAAAAATGCTGTATATCCCTATTTCCCTCACATTAAATGCCTGTTTGAGCTAGCGTTTGGCAGAATTGAGAACTGATAGCCAACAAGACGTGAGTATTTCCACGTATTTTCCTGTAAACACTGTCTGATTGGTCCTGCCTCCATTCACTGATGATAAAATACAACACTCACTGAAGATTCAAAACAATAGCACTGCCATCTTCTTTTACTGACATTCAGTTACATACTGACAAATTGCTCCAAGTGGAGAATTATTCGGGGTTAAAGAAAAAATCTTCGGGGCTACAGCCCCAAATACTCAGACCAGGTTACACTCCTGATTTGTTCTAAACCATAGTTTCTGCTTGGAGTTTTTGGTGCCAGTCACGGTGTCTGTGAATGATGCAGTTTACTTACCAAATGAGTATAATTACTAATAGTTAATTACTCCTGCTGTGAAAAAACACTGAAATTGTGGGCCATAGAAGAATTACACCATCAACTAATATTAATGTTTAATTAATATTTTTTGCATAGTCACCATTAAATATGAAATAATCAACAAGTATATGAATGCAACAAACTACCTCTAAGAAAAATAATTACTTCATGACATGGCTTCTAATAACATTGTATTCACCTTTGTTTTAACTAGATTGAAATGTATTTGAAAGGAGCAGCCAAATGTTACCTTGCAAAGCATATTCTCAAATTAATGACATTTCTGCTTTTGTGCAGTTTGGCCAGGACTATATGTCTTTGTGACCTCAACATGTTTCTCACTGTCTTGAATAGGTTGATCAGAATCGCCTGCTTTCAGGTAGAAACTTTTAAGAGTCAACCATGTTGCCATTGTCTGTTTAACTGCACGATTGTATAGTAAGCATTTGCTACTAGTACTCGGTATCAGCTGCCTTGAGTTCATCTAAAATAATAAAACAGTATCTGACTTGTTTTAGAAAATTTTGCGTTTAGCATAAAACTATGGGGAGGGCCCCTCACGCATGACCGGCATCTGAAGATTGTGTAAAATCATGCCTAATTTATAGGCCTGCCGTGATCAGGTGACGTGGCAATTAAGCGTGTCGCGTGATAAATATATATGGCACCTGTGAACCGCACTATCAGTTTCTGTTATCTGAAGCAAAGACGAAATTCACAGGCCTACCAGGGTATGACAAAGCTATGCAATGTCTCGTTCTCTTCTCAGGGAACAGGGTTACAGGCGTAACCCAGACATTCCCTTTCAAAGGGAACTCCACGTTGCGTTTAGCATAACCCTATGGGAACGAGAATACCCACTCTGTCATACTGAGTGTATGGCCTGTTCAAAAAGACCCAAGCCTGAGGGTCACTGCAAGACACTTGCGCCCGGGGCGGAATGAATATCCAGGTTGTAATATCGAATGAATGTGTGTGGCGTAGACCACCCTGCAGCAGCACACACATACTGTAAGGATACCCCGTTGGACAAAGCCTTTGAGGAAGTGACTCCCCCCCCAGTGGAATGAGCCCTTATGCCCAGAGAGACCCCGCACCTAATAAGCGATAGAGATTGCTTCCACTATCCAATTAGAGATGCACTGCTTTGACATAGCATCACCTCTACTGTCGCTGCCAAGCAGACCAGCAGCTACTCTGACTTACACTACTGGCCGGAGCAGTGGACGCAAGTACAGAGAGCCCTTACTGGACACAGCAGGTGCATTCTCTCTTGTTCCGGTGTGAGGAACAGAGGAGGGCAGAAA
>JANDJT010000012.1:27167766-27181815 GCA_024331685.1 Stegophilus panzeri | reverse complement strand
GTGGCCAAACAACTCTATCTTTGATTCGTCTGTCCAGAGCACATTATTCCAAAAGGCCTGGTCTTTACCTATATGCTTGCTGGCAAATTGTAGTCTTGCAAAGGCTTTTTCCTGGCATGCCTCCCATGTAGGTCAAATTTGTGCAATCTCCTTCTGATTGTAGAAGCATGCACTTTGACACCAACAGTTGCAAGACTTACTAGCAGATCCTCTGATTAAATGTTTGGGTTCTTGGGGACTTCTTTTTGCATCATATGGTCTGTTCTTGGGCTGAATTTGTTAGGACGGCCAATCTTGGACAAATTGACAGTCGTTTGAAATTATTTTCTTTACAGTGGACTGATGTATTTCAAATAATTTGGAGATCTTTTTACATTCCTTGCCAGACTTATAGGCATCCACAACCTTTTTCTGAAGGCCTTTTTCTGAAGTCTTTAGATCTTGACATCTAGGCATGATGACACCACACACCTCAATAGCAAAGGGAACACCAGACACTAGATATGAAGGGGTATAAATAAAACAGGTTCCACCTGCACTCTTTAAGCAGGTTCTAATCACTGACATCTTGAACACCTGATTCTAATTTTATGGATTTGAAGGTGTGATAAATGTAGGGGTGTACTTACTTTTTCCATGTGACTGATCTGTTTTCAGCTCGTTCTAATACATTAGAATCAGCTTGTTCTAATACATTATTCTTTTAATTGTAACAGCTCATTCACAGGGACTTGTATGGCAGATGCTCACATAAGCAAATAAAAAACAAAACAAAACGAAAAAAAAACGAAAAAAAAAAAAAAAAAACCGAAATATTTCCATTTTTTTCAACTTTTGATTGGTATTTTCTGCAAGCTTAAGTGACACCACTACTTATTTCTCTCCAAATAAATAAATAAATAAATAAAAATAAATAAATAATTGCTAATGTTACATGCTACAAAGACAATCAAATTAAGAATTAAGGCCCAGTTATGATATAAGAAGATAGCTTGGAACAGCCTTTAATTAAATATGATAATTGGCTGTCGAACATGGCATGTGAATCCATAGTGACAGTGGTGCTGTTAACTCACAGGTTCATCTGATGCCTCTGGTATTTGAGCCTTGATTCACCTGGAATGAAGCCCGTATGGCAGATGTGCTTTTAAATGGAAATTGTCATGACAACATTTACTTTATGAGCTGAAGTGTACGGTCATTAAGGATCTCTCACTGACTCTCCCACTCTCGTTGTCTCTAAATATTTGATGCTATCCTACAGCATTGCCTTCAAGGCACCTCAGCATGTGCCAATTTCAGCTAGCTGTTTTTTTTCCTATGCACTTGTATTACTTTTGTTGTGTATTGTTTATTCACTTATTTATTCACTTATTTATGCCCCTGCTTAGGGTTTAAATTTTCCTTTTGGACTTAACTAAATCACAAAGCAGCATTCGCTTCTAAATCTACAAGCTATAAATCCTTTAGGGATTCTTTAAATACTTTGTACTGCTGCAAGTTCAGCTTTTTTTCAGAATTTTTTTTTCAGCCACTCTGGATACAAATGTACATAAAATAATTAAATGTATAAGTGCCACTACCCCTACCCTCCTCCCCTATTTAAAAAAGACTGTCTTATTAAAAATTACATCTTCCTATAAAACTCTTCTGTCCTTCATATAGAGTCTAACATGTTACTACTTGACTTAGTCCTTTTCATACGCTACTCATTATTGTCAATTAATTTATTTCAGTTTCCTGAATGTTGATTGCTGAAACAGAAATCACTCAAAAGTACAAGTACTATATACTGTAAATGTACAAAATATGTAGGCCCTGGAAAGTCATGTTAATTCAGTAGTAATGCATGGTGTTCTAAGGAGCTATGTATGTGATGCAGAAACTAAAATCACATTGCACAGTTGACCACTGTAATGCTTAAGTCTCCTGGGTTCTAGAGTGCATGGAGTCATAGCTTCTGATGAGCTCATTACACTGCACTGCTCATTATGCATTTGTGCATTAAAAAGAGCATGAAAAGAAAGTCACAAAAACGACAACGTTTCCTTAATACTGTTCTTGACTTTTTAACAAAAAGGATGGTTGGGTTACTGCAGACAGCTTATTTCTTTCATTAGGCTTAATGTTAATTCACTTCCACAGCTATCAGCATATCATGCTTAACTTTTTTGTTCAGTTCTGATTGAAACCAGCTATTTTCAACAAAAAACACTAAATATAATTTTCCAAGATGTGCACAATTCCTACAATTCATTCATCCATTCATCTTCAGTAAATGCTTTATTCTGGTCAGGACTGTGGTGCATCCTGAGCCTTTGCCAGGAACACTTGATGCATGACAGGGATAATCACACTGGCTGGAATGCCAGTCCATCATAGGGAACTATGCACACACACATTCACACAATCATTTATACCTTTAGGATCAAACTACTGCTCCATGAGGTGCTAATTTTTTATTTTATTTTTTTTATTTTATTTTTTTAAATTTTTTATTTGGTCTTTAGACACTCTCTGCTATCTCAACCTCTTCTTTGAGCTCATGTCAGTTTGTCAGGAAGAAAAATAAATTGGCGCAAACACCTCTACCACTTAGCTCTCCTTCCTTACTGGCTCCCTCCTTTCTTTCCAGCAGTGGAAAAAAGGAGGGGCTGCTGCTATGAAGATGGATTACCCTGCCATTGACACTGACTTCCCTTCATCCAGCTCCACTGAGTAGAGCTCAATGCAATTAAGGCAATTAATCTTACACAAGGAGTTCACACACACATTGCTTTGATTAGTCTTGGCTTCCAGACAGGTGTATATGCTTCACCCACACTGAAATGCATTGAAAAACATAGCCAACTACTTATTAGCCTTCAGCATCAATAGTGGTGGCAGCATATTTTGGCTTGGTGTAATGGAAGTTCATAGGGTAAATAGGATATATTTTATACAAAATGTACAAAAGCATAAAACAAAATATAAAACATAATATAAAACCACTATGTATTTACTTTAATAACATGTAAAATGTGTAAGAAAAAAAAACCCTAAAGGAGCCACAAGGTTTATTTTTGGTTACTGACATTAGGGTTAGGTGTCGACATAGCATTACTTATCTACAGCAAGACACAAGACAATGAAAATACTTCTCAATGATAGTACCAGTGTGTGTGTGTGGGGGGGTTGCTTGTGTGTGTGGGGGGGGAGTGGTTGGATCTGTGTGTGTGGGGGTATGTGCATGCAAAAGAAAATGTCAGCATTTTTCAGAAATATACTTGGACCTGCAAAAAGTTCCTTGGCTTGTTTCCAGGTATTGACAATGCAATCCAGCATCCTGACAAGGCTTAATCCACCACAATACAACCTGGGATACAAGCATTCTTTTGTTTTAATTACCTACAAGCCAAAGACTAGGTATACAGGTAGGTGGTCTGAACTGAACTGTGACTCTGAAAAACCTACATTATTTTTATTTTTTTATCAAACTGTCAAAAACATCAGAGAGCTTACAATATATATGGTGAAATCTCATCATTTTTGTAAATATTGTGGCCAGGCCATAATCAAATTTTTTGATCATTCATTTCTTCATCTTTGGTTAGAGGCTAATATCGTGCACCACTCAAATACATATCTGGCTGTTTAATTCAAGAAAGAATTTTAAATACTGTCTACAAACAGCTTTTCAATATGGAATATCAGATACAGTACCAAGAAAAATTAACTTTGAAAGCACTGTGCAAATTCATTCGTCTAATCCACAGAATTATCTGACTTACCTCAGTGAGGAACAAGCATGTCACTAAATTAAATCAAACTGTTGAATGACATATTCTTGATTCAGTCAGATGATTCAATCTGCACAATGTCTTTAAGGGAAGTTCTTAGAGGGAATAACACTGCTGCTTTGCATGGATAATTTTTACTGCTTAAAAACAAAACCAAACCAACCAACCACACAAACAAAAATGAGTAACTGATTAGTCAATATTAAATAAACTGATGCATGTACAACTTTTTATAGCCTTCTTTTACTTAACAGCATAGAATGAATAACAGACAAAACAAGTATTTCAAAAACAACTTCCTATAGCAATAATATAATCATTTGCCAAAATCTCTTAAATTAGACTTGACTAAAAGTAGAATATGCTACTTTAAACATTCAAATCTCTATATTTCTTGCCCACAATTATGTAAATATTATGAAAATGAGAATGGTATTTGAACAGTGAAATTCATTCTGAAAGCCAATCTGTCTTAAGTAACTCTGGTGTAGTACAAATATTTACAGTATATCTGATGTATTTTTACACTGTCTACTTTAGGATAGGAACATTATCTATAATTCTTACATATCTAGGCAGCCGATTAAATAAATAAATACACAAATAAATAAATAAATTACTAAAATGCAAACAAACTTACAGTGGGGGAAACAAGTATTGAACAGGTCAACATTTTTTTCAGTAAATATATTTCCAATGCGGTTATTCACATGAATTTTTCACCAGAATTTGGTATTAACTCAAGAAATCCACACATATAAATAAATCTAAACATTAAAGTCCATAAATGAAGTTATGTATAATAAACTGGAATGACACAGGAAAAAAGTATTGAACACGCTAACTTAAATTTAAATTCATACTTAGTGGAGAAGCCTTTGTTTATGATGACTGCTTCAAGATGCTTCTTGTATGAAGAAATTAATCGGCCACAGTGATTTTGTGATTTTGGCCCCTTCTTCTAAACATATTGTTTTAAAATCTTGTTCAATTGGATTCAAGTCAGGTGACTGACTGGGTCATTCTAACAGCTAGATTTTTTTTCTCTGAAACCAATTGAGAGTTTCCTTTGATGTATGCTTTGGATCGTTGTTCTGCTGGAAGGTCCACCCATGTCTCATCTTCATCATCCTGGTGGATGGCAGCAGATTCTTCTCAAGAATCTTCTGACAAAGGGCTCCATTCATTGTTCCTTCAATTATATGAAGTCTGCCAGTACCATGCAATGAAAAACAGCCGCACACCATGATGCTTCCACCTCCAAACTTCACTGTTGGTTTAGTGTTTTTAGGGTGATATGCAGTGCCATTTCTTCTCCAAACATGATGTGTAGTATGACAGCCAAAAAGTTCAATTTTGCTCTCGTCTGACCAGACTACACTCTAGTATTTAATAGGCTTGTCCAATTGAGTTGTAGCAAACTTTAAACGAGCTTCTACATGCCTTTTCTTTAGTAATGGAGTCTTGCAGGGTTAGCGTGCATAGAGGCCATGGCGGTGGAGTGCACTGCCTATTGTTTTCTCTATGATGATGGTACCTGCTGCCTCCAAGTGTTTCTGGAGCTGTTTCCGAGTGGTCCTTGGCTCTTGGGCTACTCTTCTGACTATTCTTCTGACTCCCTGGTCAGAAATCTTGCGAGGAGCTCCTGTGCATGGCCGGTTGATGATTGAATGATGTTGCTTCCACTTGTGCATAATGGTCCCTGGAAGATAATGGTGCTTACTGGAAAATTCTGAAGTTTTGAAATACGTATGCATCCGATTCCTTCAAAAACAATAAGGTTGCGAAGGTATTGGGAGAACTCGTTGCTTTTACCCATCATGAGATGTTTCTTGTGTGACACCTTGGTAACAAAAAGCCTTTTTATAGAACATTAATTTACTAACCCAGCTGATATTAATTTGCACAGATAAGAGGTATAACTACTTTCTAACTACTTATGATTTTCAGCTGGTTCCTTGCCTTACCTTGCCTTGGAGAACTGCTTTTTCTTAGCGTGTCCAATACTTTTTTCCTGTGTCATCCCACTTTATTAAACATAACTTTATTTATGGACTTTAATGTTGTGAATTCTTATATTTCTGTATTTCTTGAGTTAAGACTGATGTCTGATGAAAATTTCATGTGAATAAACTCATTGGAAATATATTTACTGAAAAAAATGTTGACATGTTTAATAATTATTTCCCCCACTGTATGTCTTATGTTTTACCAGGTGTACAAGCAACAGCGCCACACCCAGTATTTTGCTGTATTTTACTTATCAATTTGGTGCTTATGTAAGGAGTACTCAATTAGTTTCCAACATGTGCCTATGCAAGTCAAAAACTACACGTGTGTGCCATGTGCTTTGAAACACACTGTTCCTCTTGGGTGCACAGACAGAACAGGTGAAGGACACCAGCACCAAAACCTCCATGCAAACATACAGCCACTTTGTTTGACAAGCACCAACACCAACTTTGGATATGTAAACGATGGACAGCTGTGATGTGGCCTGCCTCTCTCTCTCTCTCTCACACACACACACACACACACACATGCACGCACACACACAAACATAGCCCTTCTGATCTGAGATGCTCTGCCTGCCACTGTAATTCACACAGGGAGGAGAGTGTGTTGATAAGGTCAGCGTGTTATGGTCAGGGTTATGAGGCTGCATTAACACCCACACGGCTGTGAAAAATTAGCAAAGCCTGTGATGCTTGAAGTGTGAGTAAGAGAGAGAGAGAGAGAGAGAGAGAGAGAATGAAAGAAAGAAAACTATTACACTGAAAAAAATCTTAGCAAGTGACAATAAGATTACAACAAACCAAATATAACATCATTAAACCTATTTCTAGAAATTTTTATGAATTTCTTATTGTATTGGCAAATCATTTTGCTTCTTTCTAGAAATAAATGCTTAACATTTTATGCCAATAAAACATGACCATTTCAAGCTTGAAATTAGTAGAAATGTCTAGAAATAAGTTTAATAATTGTATATTTTATGGCAGTACAATCAGAAATACTAGATACATTTGACTATATTCAAAATATTTTCACTTGCTAAGACATCATTTTCTGCAGTGCAGGTTTAAAAAAAAAATAAATAAAATCCATGAAATATCCAGAACAGATACAGCAAAAAGCTGGAACTACACAGCTATCAGCCATTGAAAAACCCACTAAAGGCCTGAATCTTGAGTATATCACAGAGCTGTTTAGAGTGCTAAGTGTGCACTTCTTGCTTGAGAATGTATCCTGCATGGCTGCAGCTGGAGACAAATGGTGCAATTCAGCATCAGTACATTTGGTCCTATGAACAAAAACAAAATGAAATTGTGGAACTGGACCCTTCTACTGTTGTTCCAGGCCTTCAGTATGCTACTGGCTTTACACTCCAGCTCTGATATACTGCTGCTCTCAGAGCAGTATAGAGTTAGAATAATCAATTAAAAAATAAAAAATCAACCAAAACCAAATCTTTCCTCTGTGTATAAGTGAATGATTTGATGTCCCCAAGCCAGAAATAAAATTTAGTAAGTGAAATAAAGGATGCGATCAGCCTTGATTGTTATTAGGTGGGTTGGAAGTGTCCACATGCAGTTACCTACTGGCTGAAATACAAATCAAATTGGTGGAACCATCAGTGGTATCAACATTAGTCCTTTACTGGTGGAAAAGGGTTGAAAAGGATCTACAGTGAAGTACCTGCTATTCTCTCTTAGTGCCTCACTGCCTTTTTTCCAGGTGATCAGGCCTCGGGGAGACATCTTAGGCCTGCAATCAATCAGCACATCACCCCCTTCCTTCACCAGAATGTGGCTCTTCAGCAAATTTGCTCCAAAATCCGGAGCCACGGCTAAAACATGACAGAGGGACTTTTGATCAGTCTGGTAAAAGGATTTAAAAATGTGTGTGTTTGTGTGGCTCTGTATATGTGTGTGCACATTGAAATGAGATGGTGGAGTGGAGGTTGAGCTAAATATACACACCTTAATTACCACCCATTCATTTTCTTCGGTAGGAAAAACAACCCGAAAATGTCATGTACTTAGTTTTTCCTCCCCTTTTTTCCTTGCTCGGCTGAGCTTTTATTATGATCATTTCCACCACTCCTCTCGCCTTTTAAAAGCCCCTTGATTTATTGTGTCTGGGTGAGGAACTGATGTCAATTACTTCCTGTCTCCTTTACTTTCTTTTTAACCCCACTGCCAAATTAACTCCAAGTAGAATGATCACAAATCAATAATCAGAAGGAGCTGGGGGGAGCAGAGACGGACGAGGGGAATGTTGAAAATGAGAGGGTATCGTCACATTTGTGCATCAGGCTAAATCAGCAATAACCATAATTATGTTGTCTGACAGACATAACACACACACACACATTTTTCTCATCCCACAATGCAGGAGCATAAATACCATCTTGCAACCAGTGGCACACAAAGCCATACTCTAAACTATGGATAAAACACACTTGTAGTATCGTCACACATAAATACAGTACATACAACATATTTGTTGGCGACCTTTCAATAAGACTCATGTTTTAAATAAATACTTACCAGTTACTCTGAGCTCCGCATTGGAGTACACCTCCCCATATTTGTTCCCAGCCACGCATTGGTAGATTCCGGCATCGGACAACACCAAGCGACTAATAGACAGAGCGCCATTAACTACCTGCACCCTTTCCTGTCAAGTAATAAAGAAATATTGTCATTAAGAGACTTTTAGCAAGATTGCTCATTTGCATAAAAGCACTGGGTTTCACTGAGTCTGTTATATTTTTCACTTGATACCATTTGCTGTCAATGTTGGGGATAGGGTTGAAAAGAGAAAAAAAAAATCACAATAAATCTGAGAAAGAAAGAGAAAGAATGGTGACAGGAGAGGCACTAGGTACAGTATGGTGTTATAACATTATAAGGTATGTTGTTATAACTACTGTCTCTGAAATAATTAAATGTAAACAAATTTGACTTTGTATATATGAAACACAAAAAATGACCACATTAGCTTCACATGAAGATCAGAAGATATATCTAGCTTTCACTCAGAGTGATTGCGTGTACAAGCAACTGTTAGAAGTTGATTTTTATAAAATCTAAAATCATCCCAAAAGCAAACACAAATTGTCAGATCTAGTTCCAGATTAATGACACTCTCACGCTCTCTCACTGTCTCCCTCTGCCCTTGACCTCATCTGTTATTTGCAGCCTCTAATGCCTTTAATGGCCATTTGTGAAGGGATGTTTTTGAGATAGCTCAGCCTGTTGTCAGGAGCATTAGAAGACGGGCATGTGGAATGGGTGAGCCTGTTCTTAAAGTGCTTTCTAACAGGAAGGCCACACATACACACACACACACACACACACACACACACACACACACACATACGTACATACAATAATCACTAGCACAAATAATAATAATAATAATAATAATAATAATAATAATAATAATAAAAACATGACCAAACACTTGATAAACTAATCTGTTGTGTTTGGTTGTGGCAGAGTATTTTTGGCGTTATAACAATTTGTGGGGGTATCAGATAAAAAAGGGTCCACCAGCATCGAAAAACATATGGTGGTGTACATCAGTCTAGTAGAGCTTGGCACGTTCTATTAATTAAGCGTAACAGTCCCCTTAAATCAGCAGTTTCTGGAGGACCTGAGGCGGACCATCTGCAGCAGCAGGTCAATTCAGTGTACATGCCTGATGTCACTGTCTAATAATTCTGTCTCTATGAGAATACTCATTTCATAAGAACCCTCTGAGACAAAAAGCACAAGTTTTTAACAGGTCACCTTAGCAATGTTCCATTCAGATACACATAGCAGAAATAATAAAAGGGGTAAAGAGTCTGTGTTAATTAAGTATAATGAACGTCTGTGAATGGCATTACTCAATGCTTCCTACTTCTGCAGAATCTATGACCTTTAGTTATTAGAATGATTACTGATGCAGACAATGCCATTTGAAAACTGTTATATACTCTGTATTGATTCCTTCATCTATCTAAATCATGCCCTTGGCATTCTGCCAGTGGAATATTAAATAAAAAAAATGTGTACTGTGTTTGAAAACCCAGTAAATATTCTACAGTAGTAGCTCTGAGGTTATGGACTAACAACTGGTAGGTTGCAAATTGAACCCCATGGTTTCCATGCTTGCTATGCCATACCATGGACTCTCACATTACATTACATTGTGAAGAGTCACACTAAAGTCATAGTGTTGTTACTCAATAGAATAATTCAGTCCTACCTCATGCTTACAGCATATACACTCAACGGCCACAGTAATACAGTGGATATAAAAAGTCTACACACCCCTGTTAAAATGGCAGGTTTTTATGATGCAAAAAAAAGAAACCCAGATAAATCATGTCAGAACCTTTTCCACCCTCAATGTATAATTACAATGTATAAAAAATTAAGTGGAAAACAGTGGAAAAAAAAAAAAATGGGGAGAAATAAAAAAAGGTTACAATAACCTGGTTGCATAAGTGTTCACACTGTCTTATAATTGGGGATGGGGCTGTGTTGAGAATGAACCAATCACACTCATCTCATGTTCAAAAGTAATCATACAGCTGTCATCAGTGAAATTGTTCTGATTAAACCCAAATAAAGACCAGCTGTTTCTGTAGGATTTTCTTGACATCTTCTCGGTTTCATCCGACTGCTGAAACCATGGTCCGCAAAGAGCTTACAAAGCATGCATGGTATTTCACTTGTTGAAAGGTATCAGTATGGAGAGGGGTATAAAAGAATTTCCAAAACATTACATGTACCATGGAACATCATGAAGGCCATCATCAACAAACAGAGAGAAAGGATAACCACAGTGATATCAAGAACAAGAACAAGACATCTCTCAAAAATTTACCAGGAAGGCTGTCAAGAGACCAATGGTAACATTACAGGAGCTATAGGAATATCTGACAAGTACTGATTACTCTCTGCACATGACAACAATCTCTCATATTCTTCACATGTCTGGGCTATGGAGTAGGGTGGCTAGACGAAAGCCCTTTCTCTAAAAAAAAAACTTCCAAGCCCCTCTAAATCACCCCAAACCTTGTGGCAAAATGTGTTATGGTCTGATGAGATCAATTCCAAAAGATATAATAATTCCATAATTCCAAAATGTGTGTTTGGTGCAAAAAGCACATCACCAAAAGAAGACCATACTCTTGGTTAAGCATGGTGGTGGCACAACATGCTTTAGATCTGCTTTCATGCAAGTGGAGGGAATCACGAGTAGCTATAAATACCAGTCGATTTTAGTGCAAAACTTTCAGGCATCTGCTAGTAAGGAAGATGAAAAATAATTTGTGCCACGCTGATAGACTCTTACCCAATAAGATTGAGTGGTGTAAATAAAATCAAAAGAGTTTTTTTTTCACTAAAAAGGTTTTTGCAATTTTACATTAAAGGTGGAAAAAAATATCTGACACAATCTTAGTTGTCATTTGTCTTTCAAATCACAAAAACCTGCCATTTTTACAGGGGTGTGTAGACTTTTTATATCCACTGTAATACCCATAATACTTTTTCCAGTTGGTCAATCATGTGGCAGTAGCACAGTGCATAGAATCGTGCAGATACAAAGCCTCAGTTAATGTTCATATCAAAATTAGAGGGGGGGAAATTTGTCATCTTCTGACATTGACCATATCATGGTTGTTGGTCTCAGATGGGCTGGGTGAGTATTTAAAAATTTGTAAATCTTCTGGGATTTTCAGACAAAACAGTCTATAGACATACCCAGAATGGTAAAAAAAACAACAACAAAAAAACCAATCATCCAATAAGTGACAGTTCAGCATGCAGAAATGCCTTTCTGATGTTGATGCTGCAGAAGTGGAACCCAATGTAGTTTTCTGCTGTTGTAACATATTTACCATTCTATGTAAACTCTAAAGAGTGGAAAAAAACCTCAGGAGATCAACCGTTCATAATAATTACATAAATGTACCGGTGTTCCTAATAAAGAGTTAATTAAGTGTATTTTAAATTGTTTTCACTCCTTATTTAAATATGTGTAATATGTGTATGTATAAATAATTTCTGTGGGAATGTGACTTTTATTTCTGAGAAGTTACCTGAGGGAAATGTTTTAACGGGGGACAGACTAGTAGTGGTGTTTATTTATTTATTTTATTTTATTTATTTTTTTTTGTGTGGGAAAACTTTACCCGGGGAAGGTTTAGCCAACTTTTGTCTTGCTGTTTGCTGTTAAATAAAGAAGTTCAGTGCAAGCCATTGTAACCTGTATTCATTCTCTGCATCCTGAGAGACTGAGGATATTCTTGAACTATAACTACATTTCCATCCAAGGATTTTTTAGTGCATTTTTAATGTTTACCAATAAAATCGATAAAATTTCACGTATCAACATAATCTTTTTTTTCATTTAACTTTAGCACATAAATTATATGTCAATACTTCAAATAGTTTGGAAATGTTTTTGTTGGGAACAATGGCATTTACAAAAAAAAAAATGCGTGGAGTGCCTGGAGAGCAATAGATGGTCACCCTTTGCAATTTATGTAAACGCGGTAGCTATCCATCGAGGGAAGAATAGGAACGTGCGTGCCATCCACCATAAACCTGTGGCACAAAATGCGCCTAGGAATTATGGTATACAATTTCATTGGCCTCTGCTGCATTCAGCAGCCTGATATAATGCCGCATTCATTTTTATTTAATTGATGTGCACACAACATATACACATCGATGGACGGTCATTTTACTAACGCTGAAAGTTTGCCCCACTACTCTGTAGTTGGCACAGGTTGCCAGCTTAAACAGGGTGATGGCAATCTGCTTTTGGATCAGAACTGGTGGTCAGTGGCAACCTGCAATGGGCGCAACATCAGGATCAATTAATTGGCACAGCATCTCAAACATGAGCTATGACATTCTAAAATGTTGCAGCCAGAGACTTTCTGTGAAGTGTCTCTCAACCACTACCTCCCAGAATGCCCTACTGCATATTCTCTCCCAGATCCAGGCTTTGTCGCATAAGGGCAGTTACTTGGAGCCCTAACAGCCCATTACAGCAACTCTATTCTGACATCATCTTCTGACATTTCGTACAATTGCAATTATTTGTGAAAATAAAATGTCCGTAAGCTGGCCAATTTCAATTAATTGTCTCAATACTCTCCATTTGACAAAGATTTGAGAACATGTGGGATGTAAAAGGTACACAATTTACGATATACACTAAATTATGTATGGAAACGGCAGATTTCTTTTGTGATACACCAAAACTTATGCGACAATTTGGTATTTTCAAGGATGGCATCACCACACACACCATTTTATTGGTAAAAGGCCAATTGGATAGAAACAGGCGGAAGATTTTGCAAACCTTTTATTTATTTCTTTTTAAATGCGTTTTCACTTTGTTGATAAAAGAACAGCGCAAAAAGTGCATGGAAACTTGCCTATTGAGTCTTCTGTAAATATATCACCTGACAAACAGTCAACAAATAAAAGCTAAATATTACAAAAGGTTATGGTTACATGTAATAGATAAAAAAGTGAATCTTGTTTATTGTGTGCAATTGAATTGTACAAACAAGTACAAAAGCAAAGACAGCAAGTTTGGCAAGCAGTAAAGGTTTATAAGCTTTCTTCTCCTGGCCTGTGGGTAAAAAGTGATTAAATTCTCCTGTCTGTGTTCAGAGACTTAATGGAAAATTACAGTGTATGTGCCATCATTGTCGTCTAGAATCAGTGAACCATTTTGTAGTTTGTTTCGGTCTGACACATATAAACAAACTCCTTCCTCAATAGATAAAGAAAAAAAAATTATAAACTGCTTGAATGCTCATGTAATTCACTGAAAGATGAGTAGAATTTTTGTGTCCCTAATTAAGGATTTCCTAAGTATTTTTTATTAGCTGCCAGTGTTAGGGATCATACAAGTGAAATGCTAGTTACATATGTAACTATTTCCATGAACCCTGGAAAACTATCAGGGGCTGTATGTAACACCTTCATACTACACATACATGCTGAGTTCTTTCAACAAAGTCACATACAGTAGTGATGTGTGATGCAATATTTGATATAAAAACCATAGTCTTATATCAACCACTCCCTAAAAACTTTTTTTTTTTTTTCGAGCTGGCCAAAGTTTCAAATGAAACGTAATCTGGGGTTCATAGAACCACCATTATCTATATACAGTGCATCCGGAAAGTATTCACAGCGCTTCACTTTTTCCACATTTTGTTATGTTACAGCCTTATTCCAAA
>JANDJT010000012.1:27117357-27127554 GCA_024331685.1 Stegophilus panzeri | reverse complement strand
TTGCTACCGCACCTCTTACGCCCCAAAGCTCCCTGACCACAGACTACTGTTGCAGACTAGACACAAATCATTAGATGCAACCTGCACATCCACTCATGCATACAAACCTATTCCTAATCGTGCACCCTTCTCCTGGTATAAGTGGTACCTGTTAGTAAGCTGTGTCACAGAAATAAACTCACATCACTGGGACAGTTCCTGACAACACTGGGGGTCCGGGGGTAGACCCTTAAGCTGGAAAGATAAACCAAAGCGTGATACTGAAGTTTATTGGGTGGAAGACTTAATGATCAATCACGCCAATCACATCGTTGTAGCAGAAAGAGTGCATGATGCACATTTTTACCCAAATTTGGTATTTAGCTGATCGTGGTGATGGGACTAAGTGCCTAAAGTGACGTAATTTCTATAGGTCCCACATAAGCCCGCGAAGTTTTTTAGTAGACTATTGCTGCAGGTTGGATGACAATTAGTAGTTAAAAGCCCGTATGCCAAGATATTGGCCGCCTCTGTAAACCGTTCTGTATTGCCTATGGTCAGAAGAATCAACAGTGCTACCCACACAACGTCACATGTGCCCTTGTCACACAGACACGTAATGGTTATTCTATCATTGAACACATGTAGTCTGTGATACGCAACCCTCCGTAGACTAGCAAGACGGAGTTTGATTGGCTGAACTCGGTACTCGTTGGATGGGGCTCGTGGATATTGACCGTCTGTCTACCAATAGGTGCAATGATTCTTCTTGTCTAGCTCATTTTGCCTTGTATTGTTTCTCTCGCTCGGAGCAGTCTCACACTCGTTGAAATCACTACTGACAACGCTGATGTTGACAGACTGATTACTATCCCTATGATGACCAACCTGACTTGTACCCTAAACCTGACTATTAGATTCTCCCAGCGACACTGACGATGACAACCCTTTGACATCCATTTCACACCTATTGTAAATATTCCTTTGACCATGATGACTCTCATTTCACCCTAAATGAGCTTGCTTGACAACAAGATACTTTTATATCCACAAAAAAAAACCTTAGCGCCTTCATTATTTCTGTTTTATGATTAATTTAGTTGAACCGTGAAAGGATTCTGAAGTTCTGATGTACTCACAGCATAGTAGTTTCTCTGTTAATTTTAGTTATCATATTTTGTAATGATAAAATGGGGGAAATGTGAGGGGAAATTACTCATTTTTACTTTGTAATAATTTTGTTCATGTTCATCTGAGGATAATGACTAAGGCCATATCATGTCACTGAGATCAGTAGAGAATGTTTATCTGCTTACAGAGACAAAAACATGTTCGTCTGTCCAAGATCCTAAAATGAAGCCTGTTTTAACTGCCTCAAACTGCTTCTTATCGGTACATAGAATTGTCATGCTCTGCGTTTCATATATTAGTGGTTTAGTAAAAGGGCTTCAGAGCACTCTCATTATTATATTCTGCTTTATTCTATCCTGTATTAAACACCTTTCTGTAATAAACCTTTTTACCCTCAGAGGACGAGTCTGCAAGTGTTGTCTAATTTCCACGACACGTGTCTTTTGTATTTTGTTTGTTTGTTTTTAAATGTTTAAAGATCCGCACTTGCATCAATCTCAACTTTGTACCATGACAGCCTGTTGGGAAGTTCATGACTTCAGCAAAGTTTACAGAAGCCCATTTTACTTTTTTTACTTAATGATTTCGCTTGTTTATGATTCCACATACTGCTTGCTTGAGCTTCAAATCACTGAAGAAAATTGTGCATGTACATCGTTTGCTATTTTCCCCCAAATCCTTTAGACTAAAAATTTTGGCCCCCAGTGGCCTAAAGCATTTTCCATCTGTGTGGGTTTTTGAAAATGTTTTCTGTTTTTGTTAATGCTGTGGTGTTATGGCAAAATGCTACTGTGTCATAACTTATTGCTTTAGAGCTTTTTTTGTTTATATATACATTATTTCCACAAATGCAGTGGTTTTTTTTTTTTTGTTTATTTTAAAAAGATATGCCATTTCTGGTAATGTTTTGTTTTTGCCTACAGTATTTGTGTTGTGAATTAATGTTGTAGAGAGAATGAAAACAGAGTAAGAAAAGACATTGGACCGAATGAGAGGGAAGGCCAGAATAAAGTAACCTCTGTGGCCTCTCATCACTGGAGAGACCTGAGGATGTTGTAGAGCTTGAAAAGTTATGAGATGAGTTAGCTCTGCTGCAGAGCCACTGAGTACAACCTGGTCTGCATCTGGGAGGGGGACGAGTGGAAAACGGCATTCAGTACCACCTCGGGTCACTACAAGTACCTGGTCATGCCTTATGGGCTCTCTAATGCCCCATCGGTTTTACAATGCCTTATCAATGACGTCCTAAGAGACATGCTGGGGAGGAGCGTCAACACATACATGGATGATATCCTAGTTTACTCTGCGTCCCGAGAGGAGCATGTCAACCAGTCCGGCAGGTTTTGCACCATCTCCTGCAACATCAGCTGTACATGAAGGCTGAAAAATGTGAGTTCCATCGACACATACGATCTCCTTCTTGGGGTATGTCATCGGCCAGAAGAGGTCACCATGGACCGAAGTAAGGTCCAGGCAGTGGTAGAGTGGCCTGCACCAAAGACCATCAAGGAGCTGCAACAGTTCCTAGGCTTTGCCAACTTTTACCGATGTTTTATTCGAGAGTTTATCACCATAGCACACCCCCTGATGTCCCTCCTACGTGGCAAGCCTAGGCAGTTAGCTTGGACCCCATCCTCAAACACCCTGACCCCTCCAACCCCGAATAACTATCAAACTATCCCCGGTGGAACGTAACTACGACGTAGGAAACAGAGAACTCCTGGCGGTCAAGCTCACCCTGGAGGAATGGAGGCATTGACTGGAGGGCACCATGCACCCGTTTGTCATTTTCACCGATCACAAGAACCTGGAGTATCTACGTACAGCCAAACGTCTCACACACCGCCAAGCCCACTGGTCCCTGTTCTTCTCCAGGTTTCAGCTCACCTTATCCTACAGGCCAGGGTCAAGGAACAACAAGGCCGATGCCCTGTCACGGCTCCAGAGTAAGGAGATCCGAGTCGACCACGTTGATTATATTCTGCCTCCCTCCTGCATTGTCAGTGCCACTGAATGGGCATTGGATCAGGCCCTGACATGCTTTCCAAGGTCACAAATTCCGGCAGAATGTCCGCCCGGGAAGCAGTTCATCCCGGAACAACACTGTACCTACCATTTGCTGGCCGAGAAGTACTGGTGGCCCAACATGTCCAGGGAGGTACAGCGTATAGTGGCCTCATGCTCTACATGTGCCCAGGCCAAGGTTCTGCGAACACTGCCCACCAGCAAGCTTAAGCCCCTACCCATCCCAGCACACCCATGGTCCCACCTGGCCCTAGACTTCATCATTGACTTACTGGAGTCGCAGGGTAACACCACCATCCTAGTGATAATTGATTGATTTTCAAAGTCCCTGTGTCTCATCCCACTACCCGCCATCCCGTCTGCCTTGACGACAGCCGAGCTACTGTTCCAGTATGTGTTCAGGTACTTTGGGATCCCGGAGGAGATTGTGAGTGATCGGGGCCCACAATTTATGTCAAGAGTCTGGGCCAGTTTCATGGAGAAGATGGGCATCACTGTTAACCTCACCTCAGGGTACCACCCCCAGGCTAATGGGCAGGAAGTGTGGGCCAATCAGGAAATCGCTAGTTTCCTCCGGACCTTTTGTGCCATGAACCCGGAGGATTGGTGCCGATTCCTTCCATGGGCGGAGTATGCTCAAAACTCCCTATGACACTCTGAGATGCAGCTCACCCCCTTCCAGTGCATCTTGGGCTACCAGCCACCATTATTGCCATGGAACGCCAACCCCACCGACTCGCCATCAGTCGACGAGTGGTTCCACAGGAATGAGCAGGTTTGGGAACACGCACACCAACACCTAGTGCAGGCCACACGCACCTCCAAACAAAAGGCGGATCGTCACCCCTCCGGTTGAACACCCCAACTACCAACCCGTTGACAGAGTGTGGCTCTCCACGAAGGACCTGAAGCAGCCATTCCCGTGCAGGAAACTCAACCCCAGGTATATTGGACCCTTCAGAATTAAGAAACAAATCAATGAGGTCACATACAAGCTAGAGTTACCCAAGCATAACCGCATCGCCCTGTCATTTCATGTCTGCCGCTTTAAACCAGTTATCCTGGGTCCATTAGCCACGATGGTGCCAAGTGACTCACCACGGGAGCTGTTAGATATAGATGGCCAACCAGCCTACCGCGTCAAGACCATCCTGAACTCCAGGTGTAGAAGAGGAAAGCTGGAGTACCTGGTCAACTGAGAGGACAATGGCCCAGAAGAGCAGTGCTGGGTCCCATCTCAGGACATTCTGGACCCAAACCTGTGTAGGGACTTTCATGCCGCTCACCCAGCGTAACCAGGACCGCGGAGGAGGGGTAGGCCTCGAAAGGACTTGGCTCCTGGAGTGAGCCCTTTGGGGGAGGCTCTGTCACCTCGCAGCGAACCCGTGACTACAATTCCTAGAGTGCAACGCAAACTACAAACATGGCCGACGAGAACTACACTTCCCATATCCACGCACGCGCACCTTCTCCCGAGTTCTGATCACAGACACCTGCACCCAATCATACACACACACACACACACACACACACACACACACACACATAGTATTTAAGTGAAAGTTCGCGCAGTACTAGCTCGTGAAGTAAAAGCTCAGCAGCCTCGTCTCTGTCGTTGACCAAGCCGTTGTGTTTTGGATTAACCTGGTTTTTGGATTTTGTGCTTTGTTTCCTGACCACGATTCCCTGCCTAAGCCTTGTATTGTCTGTTCACCTGATCATCTGACTACTGCCTGCCTTGTGACTACGTCTTCTGCCTGATCCTCGCCTTTCGGAGTCATTATCACCTGCGCTTGCTTCCGTCTCAGATACTGTAACAATTATAACTGACTCAAGGGCAATCAGTTCTGCAGTAAGGCTTCAGGTTGGAATGTAATTTTAAGATTTTGAGCCTAGACTGCATAATATAGGATTAATATTGTATTTTGTAGTGTTTCTAGCCAGAAACAATGTGCATGCAACATGTGGCAAGAACGAACTGAGTGAAAAAATAAGCTGTGTGTGCCCCTAGAGTGAAAAAGAGTGCATTGTGTGTCGTGTTTAAAAGCAAGGAGGAAATTTAGGCTAATTTACTCTCAGCTTGTTAGCTAATAACTTTAAAAATAAATAAATAAATGAAATATTTTCATTAGCAACTTGGTATGCCTTAATATTATTGAATGAAGACATATGTATGACAGGTAGACTAACACTTGGCATGAAAGAACTTTTACATCCCTGTCCATCACAGCAATAGATAATGATAATGCAGCCCCTGACATATTTCAATATGCGAATACAGTGTTAACAAAGAAACAAAAACATAAGAAAAACATTTTAAAATGTTTTTCTTAGTCTTTTAATGTAGATGCTGTTCTCATTATTGCTGACGCACTAAATAAATTAGTAAACATTACAAAGGCATAAACTCAGCAGAACCAACCAGGCAGACCTTTAAAAAAAAAAAAAAAAAAAAAAGCCTTTTCTGCAGCAGAAGTGCTTTTTTTACGTGCATCACTGCCAACATCAATACGCTCCTAATATGCATGCTGCCATGCTGCTGGATTAATTAACAACAGGCTATTAAATTGATATAATTGTGTTAATTATGACTTGGAAGGTGGAGGGAAGCAGAATGATGAGGCTAGAGTTATAGAATGACGGTAGGGATTTTTTTACTTTTTATTTTTTTGCTAAGGACAAATTGGCAGAGTGTACTACTGAATATGGATCAGTTAGATGCACGTTAGTGAAAGACTGGATAAATATGCTCATAAACAAAATGTTTAGGGCGCTGAAGAGCTCGCTTGCACTAACAGCATACGTGAAAGCAAAATAGCATTTCTGAAAATACAACCAAATTACAATGGCCAATATGAAAAGAAAAATCCAAAAATACAACAGCAATCTGTTAACACATTGTTACTGTGTCATGGGCATAGATTTGGTTTGAACACTGGGGGGTGAAGTGTGAATGGGTATGCTTCCTAATATTTGTAATTAAATAAAAATAAAACAAACAAACATCAGCTTTGTTATATCTGCAGTGTCATTACATAATTATCCTCTGCTTATGTATCTATCTATCTATCGTCCACAAACATTTAATTAAAACAAATTACACAGGGCATAATAACAGTACAAATGAATGGACAATGTAACTGATTTTAACTTATACACTTCATTTAGTGTGAACAGCCTTGTTGTTGATGATAATGGAAGCTATTAAAATAAAATGTAGCCAACATAACACAAGTCAGTTTTTATTATACTGATGGTTATGGCTAAATTGCAATGAATTAACTAGCTAGCTACAATATCTGTGGAGTGTCATTAGTTAGATTGCACCATAGTATCCTACCTCCTGAGTGCATGTTTTTATAATTTTCACTGTACCTCTCTGATCAGCAATGCAAAATAGTCTGTTGGGCAGTGTTTCTCTTCATCTTCAGAGCTACATGTGCTCTCCCAGTCAAACGGCAGTAATCAAGTGTTGTGTTGAGAGGTAATAGCTGCGTGATACCAACTTGTGCAACGGAGGTGGGCTCTTAGTATTTATATCTGATTTATTACGACAAACTCACAATCAATTCAGAACATCAATAATGTTACAAAATAAATCACTTCTACATATGTTTCAGTTGATCATGGTATATGCAAATGGAGGGGGTGGCCGGGATGGTGGCTGGTTGTAATAGCTAATTCTGATTATTCCTCTTTAACCAAAGCTCAGTTGTCTTTTTTGACAAAGACAAACTCTATTACACATTTTACTAGAATTCACTCTCATTATAATAGCATGAAAAATTTTAGCACTCCACACTGTGCTCCATTTCAGAGCACAAATTTCATAACAAACGCTCATGACATATTTTAGGAATAGTAAAACATAAAACACATGAACAGACAGTGACCTTAGGGGAACAAACACTAAAGAGCTTGTTTCTACACTTGTGCAGCAGAACACCAGAGAAAAAAAGAGAACAGAAATTCCAAAAACAACCATGGAATGACAAATGGACAACACCAAATGGAATGAGAACAATGTCTAAATGTCACATTTTATAGCAGGTATAAAGCAAACTAGCTGAAATTCACCCATGTATAATGATGCATAATGCTCTTATTTTTACTGCAAAAAAGCCAAATTATAATTTTATTGTATGACAGCACAGGTTTAGTCAAAGAGCTTCCAAATACTACTTCTGGCCATAATTGAAGACATGTTTTTGTTAACTCATGTATCGTAAAAAGGACGAAATATATAGAAGCATAAATAAAGGAGTTAGAGATAGAGCATGAAGGAGAGGGAGAAGAAGGCTATACTAACTTTCTGTACTAACCCAACAGGCTATACTAGAAGAAGGCTGTACTAACCCAACAGGATTTTTAGACTGATGGTACTCTTAGTCCCTGATCTAGTGAACCAGCATGAGGATGTCTTATTGATGGCAACTTCAAGGCACTTCTGCAAGTCGCTCTGGATAAGGGCATCTGCCAAATGCCATAAATGTAAATGTAAGAAGGCTATACACAAGGAGGAGACTTCAGGATAACACCATGCCATAAACCATGATTTATAAAGATGAGAATGCTTTTTCCATTATTGTTTGGCTACAAAGATTGATACATCATATTGCATGTGATATATTATTTCTTTCATGCCTATGCAATTTTCTTGTCAGTGTACACAACTCTTGTTTTTCTTAATTTGCCCTCAATAGAGAAATGTATTAGGACATTTGAGGACAGAGAGACAATTTCCTAAAACCTGTGTGGACAATTGTGGAAAAACTGGAAGAAACATAATGAAATGGAGATGCTTTTGCTTATCTATTTAGCTAGCCTAGTAAAATGTACATGTGAATTTATGGTCATATCTTTATTTATGGCCACACATGTTATATATGTGTGATCATTAAAATGCTGCTGGATTAAAATGGTAAGCAATTTAAATTTTGTTAAAAATCTTAAAGGTATTTTAACGGACATTCCATCTCAAGTGGTCCCAATGCAGGTTGTTTGACTGTTTTCAATTTTTCCTTTTTTTTTTAGTTATAACCTATGTATTGGCATTGCAAAATCACCAGTTTATGTATTTATTTATTTATTAAATTAATTTTGTGGTACTTCCATAAGTCTCAAACCTGAAATGATCTTCATGCACACTAAACTTACCTAGGTGCCCCTTAAAAAAAAAAAAAGACTGAGACTCAAATGCTTCCCATTAAAAATGACCCTAAAAGTGGAACTGTGAGCAAACTTGAGCATTACATGTACACATACCCTGTAATGTGCTCTAGAGATCAGTCTTTATTCCAGAGCTAGGACCATCCTGAGCTGAGATATAGAGGTTTCTGTAAACAACTGTATAACCAAAAGTTGCTGTGTGCCATGACACAAAAGAAGAATGTTGTGGTTGACCCAAATAAAAAAAGGTCGTTTTGCAATGCCAATACATAGAGGTAATCACTAAAAAAAGAGAAATATTAAAAATGGTCAAGCAACCAACTTTGCAATTATTTGACCATTTGAGATGGAATAACCATAATGTTATTAACATTGAATCAATGCTAAAAATGTTGCACACCTTTACCGTTACCACAAAGGTTTAAAATGGCTAAATGTAAGTCTTTTGGGTTTAGTGATGTAATTTGAAATGTATTTTGTGAACTAATATAAGCTTCCGCAAAATTCCATAAAATTTAGAAGGAATATAATGAGTAAGTTGTCTTTTTCACAAGTGAAAGCACAAAAAAAGACAAAATGTCAATTAAAATGTAAACTCTTAAGGTCAGCTACAGCTACTAACTCTGACCTTCACTCTAAGCTAACATCTGCTAGTTTTTTAACAAGCTAGTTACTTACCATGGTATTAATATTACTTTGTACACTGTAGCATAGTTTAAAGGAAATTCAGTGTGCAAGCTGAAAATCAATTAAAGCTCACAATCAACTACTGTCTGCAACCATTGTATGACAAAGCTGTTACACAGGAAGCTGATGAGGGTGTATTGAAAAGGTTGTTGGAAACACTATTAGAAATGAAGGTACTGACCTCCTGAGTGAGGAGGTGGGCCACACAGAAGCACCACCCCCTGTCCCTCCCTCACAGATACCGCACTCCTTCGATGAGTCCTGAAGTTTTCCAGATCTAAAAGAAACAGAAGGAAATTCATGAATAAATCACAAATTTCTGAGACAGAGGCCAAAATAGTGAGACACTTTAAAGGGCAGATAAAAAGATTAACTTTGAAAGTAAGCAGAAAAAGACATTAAAATCTGACTGATGCAAAAATGCTGCTCCAAAATATATTTTATATTAAATTAGCAACCTACTTTTCACTTGGTGGTGTGAAGTGGTCTGGGAAAATAACAGCGAATAGAACTCACTGGAGACTAGTTCAGTATATAAATAGTTGTGTTGTTCCTCAGAGTTTGGGCCTTGGTGCAGCATGCACAAATACAGAGTAAACAGCCTTTCCCCTGACTGAGGGATATATCACCACCCATGGTGTGGGTGTATTAAGAAATCCTGCTGGCGTAGCCTCTAGCCAAGTTAAAATGGATACAAATGGTTTAAGACCAACTTTGGCCTTTCAGAGTCTATTGCTTCTTATCTACATTTATCCTGCATGCAGAATATTATATGCATCAGTCAGAGTGCTCGTGTAATGTCTGCACTGAGGACACCTGACACAAAAATGATAATTGAATGAGCAACACATTCTCACAAATTTTAAATCTGCAAGACAACTTGTTTAGGAAGAGCAGTAAGTGTTATCTGTTATGTCAGTTTGATAGCCTGATGTCAGTGGTATAACTGAGAACTCCTTTTAGTCATCTTTAAATAATCTTTTTGATGTAATTATTGAAAAGATCATTTCAACAAACTTAATTAATTTGTCAAAAATAATACTAACCTGCAGCTGATTCTTAGATTTATTCTGTTATAAAATATAATCAATTAGAAAACAAATTGGGAAAGAAAAGGGGTTCTAAGGCTTAACTTTTGAGCATATGCAACATCTTAGCAAACTTGTATGAATAAAAGTAATGTCCACAGACCCTTTATTTATATAT
>JANDJT010000012.1:27062144-27072613 GCA_024331685.1 Stegophilus panzeri | reverse complement strand
AGCCTTGGCTAGGGGAGGCCCTACAGTAGCACTGGGGGCTAACTGCCCTAACAACCTCATGTCCCCTGATACGTCCCGCTGCGGCCCCTCGGGACCACTCCTCTTTGTCTGCTTGGCCTTTATGACCATTCTCAGATCAGGCCTAGTAGCAGGCTGTGACTGTTGTCGCCCAGTTCCCCTGGCTGTCTGCAGGGGTTGGTGGGCTGCCGTACTCACCTTCTGTGTCTCCCTTGCACTAGCGCTGGCTCAGGCTCCACTTATGGATGCCCGGGTGAACTCGACACAACAGGGAAGGAACTGGCTGAATGCCGCCATATGCCGAGCTCACTCAGCAGGTCTGCTTGGTAGACCTGCAACACTGTTACTGTCTGCGTTTACCCACAAGTAATACCCACTACTGCATAAGCCTTGCCCACCAATGCCACCGTGGCCTTACATGGCTTGGATGGCAAATCCCCTCTAAATTACCTGCCGTCGATGGAGAGATGTAGCTCGCAAGCGCCTCCTCCACCTTCAGCATAGCTAAATAGCCATGCCTTTCATCCCTCACAATGTTCGAATAATCCAACATCGCGGGGTTATAAATACGGCTTATGCATGGTTTTCCCCCAGAAGCCTGATATTTTGTCATGCACTTCTGGAAAAAAAGGGGAATTTTCTGCAGTGTGAGGGATTTACTTTCACTGGTGAGAAAAAAGCTCATCCAGCCTTAGTAATCACTTCAAGCAGCTCTTTACATGCTGCTCTCAGTTTTTAGCACACCCTTCTGGCTCCTTGTCATCAGAGAGGAATTATTTTTTATTTTCGTGTGTGTTTTTAATTTTGGCATTCCATAGCAGAAGGAGGAGTCACGACATGAGCACAAAAATCCAGCGGAGAGCCAGACCTAGAAGACAGATCCCCCGGACCTGAGACGACTAGCTGCCTCAGCAGCGGCCGCCCATATCCGCGAGGCTCTGACACCCAACTCACTTTGGCTTCCGAGAAGAGAGCAAGTCGTGAGTGGAGCTGCCTAATGTAAGGCGTTACAATGCGCACAGTCGGACCTTTCGAGGGCTGCCATGGCATGCTCCAACCCTAGACACTTCACACAGAAAATGTGCACTCCTCCCCGTGATGAAACGGGAGCAAGGTGTAACACAATTCCTGAACTCTCTCACTCATTCTTGTTTTTTCTTCTTTTTTTTAAAGGGATAGAAAAGTCCAGAGATTTTGAGAAAAGATAATAAGGCTGACGGCACAGTTCACAGGTGTCATTTATATATCATGCAACACGCTTAATTGCCACGTCACCTGATCATGGCAGGCCTATAAATTAGGCATGATTTTACACAAGCTTCAGATACCGGTCACACGCGAGGGTGCTCCCCGCAGCGTTCAGCTAACACAACGTGAAGTTCCGTTTGAAAGGGTATGTAACTTCTGCTCTAAGAAAACACATCTGGAACACATTAAACAGTGCACGCATCTGTCGCAGCATCTGACACAACAAGCCACGTTAATACACGTACGAGTTTGTTTGAAAAGCTTAATATAAAACATTCTCATGTTTTGGACAACCTGGATCATGCACTTTTCCCGCAGCAGCTCACTTTGTGACCTCCGCTGTTTTTCAGATGTTTTATTCATAGAAATGCATTTTTCACCATTGAGAAGTGACGTCACTGACGGGGGTTATGCACAGTGATGTCACAGACCCGACTAATCCATAATGAAATTCGTTGTCAATTATTTTAATTATCGATTATTAGCGAATAGTTGTTGCAGCTCTAGATTTCAGCTTTTATTTCCAGGTATTTACATCTACATGTGTTAAACAAAATAAGACATAGAGCCTTTCATATCAGATCACCCAATTTTTAGGTGAGGAAAAGTATAGGAAGAGATAGAGTCTTGAAGTAAATTAAAGTAAATAATAATATTTGTTGCATATCAGCCTGCGACTCACTGACATCACCAAATTGTTGGTTTCTTATTTTGTGATGCTTTTCCAGGCTTTTAAAGCAGCCTCTTTTAGTTGTTTGATTGTTTCAGGGGTTTCTCCATTCAGTCTCTTCTTCAGAGGGTGAAATGCATGCTCAACTGGGTTAACATCTGTTGATTGACTTGGCTAGTCTAAAACCTTCTACTTTTCCCCCTGATAAAGTCCTTTGTTGAGTCCTTTGTCAAGATCTTTTGTAGCTCATCTCTATATTTCTTTGCGAAGTCCAATCTGGCTTTTTGACTCTCACTGCTTATAAGTGTTTTGCATCTTGTGTTATGGCCTCTATATTTCTGCGCTTGAAGTCTTCTTCGAAAGGTGGCTTGTGATACCTTCACCTCTGCCTTGTGGAGATTGTTGGTGATGTCACTGACTGTTGTTTTTGGGTTTGTCTTTACAGCTCTCACAATGTTTGTCATTAGCTGTTGTTGTTTTCTTTGGCCAACCCATTCATTGTCTGTTGCTCAGTACACCAGTGGTTTCTTTCTTTTTGAGGACATTCCAAATTGTTGTACTGGCTATGCCCAGTGAACAGGCCTTGCTGCTCCAATAGTTTGGAACACTTAACTGACCATACTAACTGTTCAAATACTGGAAATATGATAGTAAAATCTTGTATTGACATTTTATCAGAAGTTTTAGATGGACTATGAATCATACATGAAGTAGTTTTAGGTTTCTGTTCGTTAACAGTGGGGAAAAAAAGGCTTCAGGTAAAAGTACCAAAGAGCTATTAGCAAAAGATTAACTGATCTACCCAACATGCTGGTGCTGGTGGTTTTAATATTGGCACTAGATATTTGGTTTCTAAAAATGCCAAACTATAATTTAGTACAGAGAACAGAAAATTTTTATAAAACCACAATATTCAATTCTCAGGTCAAATCAATACTGATAACTGATACAACCAGCTTGAGTTTTATTAATGTAACAGTAATTACTCTTAATGCTAATCTTAGTTATAATTATAGGTATAATTATAGGTATTATTTCTTGTTATAGTTTTTATGAAAAGGCAGTGTGAAAAAAAAGAAAAGTTATTCTAATTGGCAATGGAAAACGGCAAGGAAAGGTTCACATGGATAACATAATAAAGTGGCTAAAATTGAAACCTAATTCATGGGAATTATTTGAATAATATTATTATGTATATACTAATATATAAATAATATAATACTATGCAAATGTCTCGGGTACCCTTTTTTGAATACAGAATTTATCTTAGATGTTTATTTGATGTCTTCTGCATTATTTCATCAGTAAAAAAAAAAAAAAAAGGATTTGCAAACAATTTTGTTTAGGAAATCCAAATTAATTACAATCATATTAGTCAAAATTGCTACAACATTATTGCATGGCTTGTCTTCTGATGGAACTGAGCAAATAATTTTATCATATTGCCATAGTGGGTGTCATATCACAGCAAACCAGTGACTAAACTTCCCATCCTGCACTGCGGCCTACAAACATGGCCGCCATGGACTGCAATTCCCAGAACACTCACATTCATTCTAATAACACACACCTGCATCAAATTCACAGCACTCACAACCACAGTATAAAGAGACTATTTGAACACAATGACTTTGCGAAGTATTGAGTGTTATCACCATACCAAGTGTTTGTACCCTGTTCCTCGTTTTGTTTCATGTTTATTGATCTTGCTTCTTGTTTCTCGTTCTCGATTCTTGCCTTGCCCAGTTTATGCCTGTTTGCCGATCGCCTGACCCATTGCCAGTTTCTTGACCTCGCTATTGTCTCATGTTTTGGATTTGTCTGCCTGTCTCGCTCTAAATAAACTCTGCATTTGCATCTGTCCTAACATCCATTACATGGATTTCGTGACAGTGGGAATTAAACAAATCAAGTAATTTAATTATACAATTGATCTCTAGCTTTCCGTTGTATTGTACATGCCAGAAAATAAATTAGTTATTTAAATATTTCAAAGTCCATCTTGTGTGCATGTGATCTCATATAAACTCTTTTCATCATTGTGGATTACATCACACTTGGCAAACTGCAACAGCCAGTGATTATATGATGTATTTCACAGGGACTGAATAACCTTTATTTACACAAAGTGAGTGCATCTCTTCCACCCTCCTTTACTCACTCTCTGTCACTCTCTTTCATTCTCTTAGCATATGTGTGCATTTGCAGATTCAAGGCTTTAAAAACTAGCTCAGTGGATGAAATCTACCTAGTTTGAAGAAAATAGAAATTCTAGATTCCTGCGCTCTCTACGGGTGATTTAAAATGTGAGGAATGAAAATATCTGCTTTGTGCAATCTCGTCTATGGAGAAAAAAGCACAAGTGATGCCTATTCCCTAATGTAAACACAAAAGAATGGCACAAGCTCAACAGATTGATATGAGTTGGTGATGTAAGTGTGCCAAAAGGTTAGGACCAAGTAAACCTTGTGTGATTGAAAACACCAGTAAACATGTGAGTAGGAAAATGTTCTGGTCTTTCCTGAATAGTCTAAACATGACAGGAATACAACTATTTGGGCAGATTTGGGCTCCTCGTACAGTCTTGTGGATATAAATCGACAAAAAATGTGAAGCCAATTGTGCTGTTGATCACCCTTGAAGGTTAGATCAAATGCTGGTCTTTTCTGGAATAATTCTCCTCAATACACCAGTTGCTCTACTAAACATCAAAAGAATCAAATTGTTTCATGGTACTGTATATGTAACCCTTATCTGATCATTTTCTCATTAAATTGAGCAATATGAACTACTGTATGAAAGGTCTTAAGGTTATGAGGGAAAAGAGGTTTGCAGTGCTTCTGCTCTGCAGGAGCTACTGAATGTAGTATATGGAGCAAGGAGATATGTAGAAAGCTTGGTGAAAAGAACATCAGAAAGGGATATCTTCAAACGATCAGGATAACAGGTTCTGCACAAATACAAGGTGGTCCTGACTAAATGTGTTAGTCATTCTTGTAAGAGAATATTGACACTGCAAATTACTTACACATTCCCTCTCTAGCAAAGCCTCTGGCTTTATTCAGAGCTTCACAATCAGCCCCCAAATAGTATGACATTTGATATTGCTGTGTTTGGTAAGTGTAATACTGTTTGAGTGCACAGCTGTGTCTGACATGAGACAATCTATTCATGTCAGGCCCTCAAAAAGGATTGGAAGGGATTATGATTTTAGTCGGGTCAAGAATGGTACAAAAAAAAAACCTCTGTCAGGATTTTCCACTCAGTGTTCTCCCACATAGTTGGAAAGCAATAAGTGCCAGAGGCAAATTCTATAGGCCTTCCTGCAAGAGACAGACAGAGAGAGAGAGAGAGAGAGAGACGCAAGTCCAAAGCAGCTCTCCGATCAGCATGAAAGAGATGTTTTACAGCCAGAGGCCCTAAGTAACTGCAACAAACCTTTTTAAATAAATCAGCTAACAAAACGGATAGACAGAGGCCAAAACCTGAATTTCTAAACACCCCACAATGGCTATGTAGCAATGCAACACTTGAAAATAGCTAAAAACAAGAAGAGCTTAGGGCAGGTTTGACGCCGCCTTATAGAAATTGGAACAAATGCTAATAAAATGCTTTCTGGCACTAGTGTTTATTTGATGAGTTCAATTTGTTTCAGGGATAACAAGGATTTGCGTGAGACCAAACACGGGAATTGATTTGCATAGAATTGTAATGCCACAGTGATACCCTTTGCTTCTGCTTGCACTCTATAATTATTTTCTCCTTCTTTCTCTCTGTCTACCTCTAGATCTCTCTCAGTCACTAATCCTGGTACAGCCAGCAACCCAACCCTAGTAGCTTTGCCCCTTTAATAACTAAATCAATCACTAGCTTGTGAGAATGCCAGGACTCTCACCACATGGCAAACCTATTTCAGGCACTGCCTGACAAAGCCATACCACCTCAAATTAGTTTAGACCTAATAGACACAAGATTTATCTTCTACTGCCCGATCTCTTCCCCTCTTTGAATCAGTGGGCTTCAGTTTCTGTGAACTTCCCCGTAACTGAATGTGCAGCACAGATGGTCAAAAATCAACTCACTCCAACATGAACGCTAACTTTCCCCTATCATAATAAATCTGAGTGAACATTGTCTTTAGCTTGTATATACGGGCAGAATAAGAAATATTCCCCAATACACATTTACTATACTGCAACTCATCTCATCATTTCTGCACATATTTTTGACTGTGTTGTTTTGTTTGCTTCTTAGTAATCCAAAAACATGGACATGAAATCTGTATATTTAAATAAAAAAAATATTTAAATAAAGTGTCACACTTTATTTATTTAGTACACACACACACACACACACACACACACACAAACAAACAACACAATATCAATTTACATGTCTGTCACTGATTCATTTTGATAACAAACAGGGTAAAATATATGCTATGAAATGTGATAAGATAAATAAACAATAGCTGCTTCTTTCCTAAAGAAAGACAGGAGCTATGAGAAAATTGTTTATCGAAATTGCAGTTCACAAAATCCCACTGGGCTTCTTGCCTTTACAAACCAAAAAATAACATGGTCACCAAATGATTTATTTTGAAAGTCTGTCTTTTCTTCACCATGGACCATTGAACAAAGACAAAAAAGGGAGTGAGAAATGGAGAATAAAGGAGTGCTGTTCTCGAATATGTGGCCTGAAAGATATTATGTATCCGAATCTGCAAATTAATCAGAAATGATGTTCACTGATGGGCCATTTGACATTCTCAGCACCACAAATGGAAAAGCCCATAAATGTCTAATCAAGCACTTTCTCTACATCTGTAAGGTTTAAGAATGATAGCCCTGAGGATGAAAGATATCTGGCTCAAATGTGGGACTGATTACATATGTAGTTAGCAACTAGTGCTTTATGTGTGATGAAGTTTTAAAAAGCCTTGAGGTGTGCTCTTGGGAGTTTTAAAGAAATGGTTATGTGTAAGAGGAAGTGTGTTGAATTTCATATAAATGCAGCAAAAAAGAAATAAATAAAGCTCCAGAGATGCCAAGCTTACCTCACTCGTGCCTGACCTGTTCTCAAGCTATTTGACACTTCAATCTCTCTTTGAAGGAGCATGTGTTTCTTCTCTCTGTGAAATGCTAAGCTAAGCTGAGACATTTCATCTGTATAGATTAGGGATGTGACCTGAGAAAATTTTCCCAGAGGTTAAACGATGTGTGACAACACCGATAATACCGGTATCACCCGGGGTTTCTTTTCCCCTCCCTTTTAAATTGCTTATGAATGCCTGTGCGGCCATGTGCATTTTACTTTCTCTTTCAAATTAACGGCAATTCTGGGGCAGCAATCGCTTGAATGGTGGGTTCATTATTGTTGTTAATGAAAAACACAACAATAACAAAACAGTACAATGACAAACTCGCTTACATTAAACGTAGAACTTTTGAAACCAAATCTTTGCCATCGTCATGTCAGTCAGCTCACCTCACTCTCGTATAGTGATAAATGAAATCTGATTTGTGCTGCGACTCTGACTCATTCAGGTCATACTGAAATGAGCAGACGCTTTCAGTTTTTAATTGTAGCATCCGTTCTGCAAAACAACAGTGGGGGCGGTGCAGTGGTGGGCAAGTGATGTAATCGGTGTGTGGCTGAACACTGTGTAACAACGAGAACACCGACTATCGCAGCAAGGCTAGTATAGATGAACCACCTAGTTGTTTACAAAAACAAACAAAAAACTGGGCAACCGCCCTGCTAGGAAACAAGAACAAAAGAATAAGCAGCCCAGGAATTAACATGCAGAGTGCATTCTGTGGAAGTTAGTTTGGCGAGTGTGTGTGTGTCTGGCACCGGGGTAATGGCATGCATGCAGGCCAGACATGAGGACTGATGTATGCACATATGTGTGTGTGCATGTGTGTGTATATAGTGAGCCCTGTCATGATGTTGCAAGGTAACTAAAGAAGATGTCTTGTGGGTACAAAATTCACTGCAGCCTCCTTTTGGCATTCTGAGCAGCATCTCTCCATGCCCACTCATTTCGACAGCCAGACTACCACCTCTGCTGTTTCACCAGGTAGTGACCTTTCCTGTCACTCCCATGATGTTTAGAGGAAGTACATGACTAAAGCAACTAGAAGCCTACTACTGACTAAAACTGCAGAACCTGAGATCACTCAATAAAAAGGACCTATGGACTATCATATTATCTATTTTAACACTATCTTTAGCTTGGAAATTGTTTTTTTTTTTTTTTTACATATTTGGACACGCAAACATTTGATCCTCTTTGAAACAGTGCCAATTAATAAAGTTGACACTCTCTATCAAATGACACATGAAATCGACATTTTGTAGTAATTTTCACAATTAAAATGAACAAAAAAACAGATCAATCACATGGAAAAAGTAAGTACACCGCTACATTTATCACACCTTCAAATGCTTAAAATTAGAATCAGGTGTTCAAGATTGGGTGCCAGTGATTAGAACCTGCTTAGAGAGTGCAGGTGGAACCTGTTTTATTTATAAAACTCTCATATCGCTCTCATATCTAGTGTCTGGTGTTCCCTTTGCTACTGAGGTATGTGGTGTCATCATGTCAAGAGTTCTATAAGGCCTTCAGAAAAAAAGGTGCATGCTTCTACAATCAGAAAGAGATTGCACAAATTTGACCTGCATGGGAGGCATGCCAGGAAAAAGCCTTTGCAAGACTACAAGAGCATATAGGCAAAGACAAGGCCTTTTGGAATAATGTGCTCTGGACAGACAAATCAAGGATAGAGTTGGTTGGCCACAGTAACAGCAGACATGTTTGACACAGACTAAAGACATAGTCCCATATAAATGTAAAAGTCTGTGTTTTTATAACATACATAAAAGAGTCATTTTCTTAGCTTACATTGAAGAAAAAAAAAATCACATCTCAGCAAGTAATAATATCTTAAATATAGGCAAATTCAACAAATATTTCTCTTCATTAGATTGTTTTTTAAACAAATGTAAGCTTATTAAACCAATTTATAGATATTTTACTCATGTCAAGCTTGAAATTGTCTTACTCTATTGGCAAATAATATTGCTTCTTTAAACTGTTTATTTCTATAAAGAAGCAAAATGATCTGCAATGATCTACAATTTCAAGCTTTAAATTAGTAAATATACCTGTAAATAGGTGTACTGGTCTTATATTTGTTATATAATAATCTCATAATGAGAAATATTAGATATATTTTCCTTTACATCTTTATGTGATAAGATTTTTTTGCAATTTATTTTTATAAAAATCACTAATCTCAGAGAGATACAGTTTATAATATTAGAGTAGAAAAAAAGACAATTATTAATCCACCTGGTCTCAGCTATAAATGCATTCAAATGAATAAATTGTTTTAATCTTAATTTCCTGTTTAATCTCCTCATTTACATTCAAAACAATATTCTCACTAGCAGCTGACCCTTTATCTCTGTCCTGTCCACTTAGATCCTGTTATTTTAGCCTATTAATTAAATCCCTCAAACACATTATTTGTATCTTATTATAAAAATGTGATGAATGTTTGCCAATTGGGAGTGTTTGAAAGTGTTAATTCCAGTTTCAGCTCTGCCTCTTTGTACAGTAAACCTGTCCTAAATACATATGAATAAGGTGACTTCACAAAGAGTAGCTGGTATGCATCAAAAAAAATTCTTAATAAGATCCTATTACCTGCGAGATACCCCATGAATGACTGCAGCACCAGTAGTTTCCATAGCAACTTCATCTTCAGGTTTCGTGGGTTAACGATGACTTACATCCGATCGTGTACGTATGGAATTCCAGCTGAACCTTCTTTGTGCTTCACTCTGGCAAAAACAAAAAGGAAATGGAAATTTTAATGTGTTCTGAAGAATGGATTTTTTGAAGTGAGAAAAGTTGAATATGCAGTGTGCATAATTTTAATCACACAACAACTTCCATTTATTGAATATGACAGCACCACATTGTCCAACATAGACTTACAATTTCACTGGGTTTGATATGAATAAAGTTGTATGGAAAACTAACACTGAACATGCCTTTCTCCCTGACTTTAACCATTCAAGATTTTTCATATATCACTGTGGCTTAGTGGTTAGCACCCTGTGTGTGCAAAGTGTGTATGTTCTCCCCGTGCTTTGGGGGTTTCCTCCGGGTAATCTGGTTTGCTCCCCCAATCCAAAGGCATGTGTTGTAGACTAATTGGCATCACTAAATTGTCTGTAGTGTGTGAGTGTGTGTGATTTGACCCTGTGACAGGTTGCCAGCCTGTCCAGGGTGTCCCCAGCCTTGTGCCCTGAGTACCCTCGAATAGGCTCCAGGCTCCCTGAACCCTGTGTCAGATAAATTCTTCTAAATTCTTTTTAGAAATGGTTAAAATATAAAAAAAAAAATCCGTCAATAGAACAAGAATATTTCAAGCTTCAAATTAGTAAAAAGGAATAGAAATAGATTTAATAATCACATATTGTTTTTTTTATATTAGGAAACTTTCAGTGTATTTTCACT
>JANDJT010000012.1:27037162-27055734 GCA_024331685.1 Stegophilus panzeri | reverse complement strand
AGTGTTGTCACATGAAAAGATATAATCAAATATTTACAAAAATGTGAGCGGTGTACTCACTTTTGTGAGATACTGTACATTTCAGCCCTGGATCATCTTGCTGAAGCCAATATTGGTGCAAGAAAAATGTGCTTTAGTTCAAGCTTAGAATCATGTGTAACTGAGATACACCTCAAAATCCACCCCATGTCCAAAACTCTCACGCAACTTCGGAATAGCGCTTAAGTCTTAAGTTACTGAGGTTCAAATAATTATGTGCGCAATTTCAATATTAATTCCTGATAAAACTCTGAATACAACCCAATGTGAGGCAGTTGCAAACGACAAAGAAGAGGCAGTGAAAAGCTTAGTTATCATCCAGAATAAAATGTTTCCCATAATTTGATATAGTGATATAGTGTTCTAATGTTGATGGAAGTTCAATCGACAAATTATGCAACCACATGCCTGATGCTGTTTTATAATTTCATGTTTGTTCTAAGAGGGAGTTCATTTTATTTTGAACTCTAGTGTATCAAAATTGGTATAGACTTCAGTGCCTGCAGCTGACTCTGCTGAAGAACTGACACAAAATTGTTTAATTAATTGTTGTATCGTTTAAAAAATAATAATAATAATAACAGAATTGTGAGAATTGAGGCTGAGGTCAAAGAACACCCACTGCCAAGTGACTAGAACAGCTAGTATACCATTTCAAAGCCTGGTCCCAATAACAAAAGTCTTTAATTTGAACATACACTGTCTCAATATCCAGACCTAAATATGGATCTTTAAACAGGACACCAGCAATGCTGCACAGGTACTGGTTCCTCAGTTCAGTATAAGAGATTCCTCTTCATCCTTGCTGTCAGAGAAGGTGAATATGTGGGCCATTTGGTTCTAAGCTGCAATATAGAGAAAGATGGATGGGTGTAAATAGGGCTCAGTGCAGGGGTGTGTGAAGGATTTATGTAGATTGCTCTACAACCAGCAAACAGTAAGGGAGAAAATATTAGAAGTTGCCTCAAGAAAAGCCAAACCAAAAGCCAAGTTTTTGGAGGAGTTCTGAGGTCCAAATGAAGTGTTTTGTTGCAGCATTGTAGGAGCTGTTAACCTGCAATTAGCAGTGACTGAAATTCATCTACTACTTTATAAAATAAATCTGACACAAACTTTATAGATTTTTGAAAAGTCATAATAACAGCTACAACCACTAAACCTGCCCTAGCGTAAAACATTTATAACTTCTCAGATGACTAGTGTGAATTTGTTTTTGCAAATTTACAAAATTATAGAATCATGAATTCTCAAGAAACACTGAAGCTCCACTTGTGAGAGGTTACTCCAGATGGGACAGTGGATTATAACCTGTAAAAACAAGTTTCTCTTAAAAGCAAAGGATTTGTCAGAGCAGATCACATTTAATACCCTATCTCTATTTCAATCATTACTGGACCTTCCCACACCTTAATCTCTTTCCCCAGATGACCAAGGTTCTGGTTCTTTTTACCTTTATTTGTCACATATTGTCTTTCATCTGATATACAACTGGGCTGCTTTTGCTTGGTCTGTGGTGTCTGAAAGTCTGCCGTATTGTGCACTGATACAATCAATATCTGTCTGCATGGAGATTTATTAAGAATATATTTTTGGTATGTATTTGTCATGGTCATTGCAACTGATAAGAAAGTGGCAGACATGATGACATGGCAATAATAAAGAGTTTATCAAGAGAGAATAATAATAGAATTGGATTACAAAAAATAATTAAGTAACACTAATTTACAGTTAAGTAGAAAACTATTCTATATTATATATGAGAGTAGTGCATAGTTTAGTAATTAATGATTGCTTCAATATCTGTATGAATATTATTGGATCTGTATTATTAAGTATAAGTAAATACATTAATTAATCAATTTGAAAACAAATATTTGAAAGAATGACAGGGATTATGAACTCCAGTCCACTGCATTATAAAGATTCAATTGTTTCTCCTTTCCTAACACATCTGATCAAGCTCCTGAACGGCTCCTCAGCTCACGATCAGATGCTGAGGACTGTTGCAATAGGAAGCTTGCAACTGTGCAAAACAGTGGGTCTCAAGGACTGGGGTTGATGTCTAAAAAAGTCATTTATTAATAAATTAAAAATAAAATCCTTATTATTCTGTATGAAAAAAGGTTTATGATACCTTTAAATTATATAAACTGTATATATAAAACATGTATATATAAAACATGACTGTTAATCTATCATTAATTAATCATTAATCTTTAATGCATAAACTACATAAGTAGCATTTAAATTGTTTATTATCAACCCTAAAATAAAGTGTTACCGAGAATAATAACCTCCATCTAAAACAACATCATGCTACTGTACTGTTCTGTAACAAGTATATACAGTTAAATAAAATGAGCATTTTTCAATGAAAGAGTATTAATCATAGGTATAATACTATGCAAGAGTAAACAGTTTCACAAAAAGATCTTGTAAAGGCTCTACATTATCATACTATCAAGTCCTCAGATGAAGGATGAGATGAAATAATATCTGAGGCAAGCCCCCAGCAGCCCCCTCTCTTGCACTAATCAGTGTCCAGAATGATGTGGCAGGTCCTCACCAATAGAGGTTTCCAGCTATTTGTCTCATACCATCTGACATGCTTATATTATTGGCTGAGAGCATCTTATATGGAGCTGTCATTTTCTGCCCTGTTGGACCATCAGACCCTGCTCCATGTGTTTGAATACTACTGGCTCATTCTTATTACCTTCGATGTGGAAGCAATCCCTATCATAGCAATGCTGATGTTGGGGCCTGGCCACTACTGCCTGGCTTTGTCCATCATTCCAAACATAGCTTTGATACATTCTATTTTCAATCTCCTCAGCCTAAAGATTACTGAGTGAAACCTGCAGAAGTACAAACACAGCTCTCCAGTCTCACCACTACCTTGGGACCAATAATATTTTCACTAAACCTTTTATAAACATATTAACAGCCTCCATTTAAAAATATTACTTCTACAAGGACATGGAAAGGTTGCAGGTCTGAGTGCCTTGTACAGGATTATTTCTGCCACTAAGCAGAATCTGGATAAGGCCCTCCTTACCAGAATGAGTAATATTGCCGCAGACCATCAGCTGAAGCTGAGATGGTGACAGAATAAACAACTGCTTTTGTCTATATGGTATAAACAGAATTAATATATTGTGTGTTCAAGTTGCTTCACTTTGGTCAGAAGAAGATGCCAGTGTACCTTCTCTTAATTAACTACAAAAAATACAGCAAGGTTTTTCACCTCTACTTCTAGAAAATGAAGAACTAAGAATGGGCATCAGTTGTGTTTTGCTTTTTTTATGTTTTTAATTAAAGTTTACAGTGGCTTCATAAATTATCATTACATATTATAATTGTACAATGCTATCATATTTTGTGCAGGCACATAGCTTGTTTTATTGTAAATAAAAAAGGCTGATGATAATTTGCTGCATACACCAAACACATGGTAACTGAATCAGCTTCTGAGATGAGTAAACATTAAATTTCAACAAATTTACTGTCAACTGCAGACGTTGCATCCATTGATTCCACCATGTTTCCTTACTGATACGCCCTCAGTTCAGAAACTTGGAGCTTAAAGAAAAGCCAGAGTTATGAGGATAAACATGTAAAACAAACAGCAAACAGAGCTCAGGATCAAATCAGCGACTCTGGAGCTGTAAGGTGGCTAAACGCTAAACTGTATTGGTTACTGATTTTTTTTTTTTTTTATCAGTGTGTTGAGTGTGTTAGTAGTTTAGACTGATTTGGTGTCAGCTATTAACACGTGAGCTCAGTTGACAACCGCCACTTCAAAACAAATCCATTTCACATAGGAATATTCAGATAAAAGAAAACAAAGACACTGTCTATGTATCCACATACTCACAAGTGTTACAATAATTCTTATAATAATACTTAAATTAAATTACATATTATTTATTTAATACTGATTTTTAGATACAATTATATTAATATTATAACAATATAATACTATCAAAAATATGTATCTATCTATTATTCAAATAAACAGGAAGACTATGCCAAATTAGTGTTGTTACTCCAACTTAATCAGTGCATGTGCATATTTACCAAACAAAATAACTGCTATTTCATTCAGCTGCTATTTTGTAAGGCCTATAAACACACACACACACACACACACACACACACACACTAATAAGGTCTAATATATAAGACATAAATATAAGTATGATTATAGTCTCCTTTTATGTCTTTATTTATTTTTTTAATGAAAAAAATGTATAATATAGTGTTGTAATATATAATTAAACAGAATCTGGGAAAAAATAAATAAATAAAGTGATTCCTTACAGTGGTCCTAAATATTCATATATGGTGCATTTTAGTACCTTTAAGTTGCATGAAATTATCCAAAGCAGTGAATTTTCTAAATGGTATTCTGAAAGGGTAAACAATTTTATTAGGATTTTGGCACATCACATGCCCTACCAAATTCTCTCCAATGAGCATAGTAAGTGATTAAAGTAGACTAGACTATACTTTGTTACAGGCAAAAATATGGTAACAATTTAACAATTTTTTAAAACATTTTTTTCCTCATTTACACTGCAATGATGCACAAAATCTGTTAAAGGTGTACCAACCTTTGTTATTGTGGTAACTTCCCTTTTAAGACATATTTGACATCAGTAACTTCAGAGACTCTGGGGTTTTGTTTTTTTATGAATTGTTGTGCAATATGTTTTCATTTTACTGTATTTGTAGTAGGTTGTGATTGAACCTAACATGCCAACTATGTCTTGATCAAATATCACTTAATTTTAGAATATTTAAATATTTTTGTGAAATGACTCAGTTTGCTAACTGAAGGTCAATCTTGTTTGGACTGTATGTTTGCTTTCTATTAATGCAAGAAAAATATTCCATGTAAACTGTATTTTCAATTTATTGTAAATTACAAAAAGCGCACAAACACACCCGGACAATATGAAAAATGAACTGCTTATTATTCTTACACAATGCAGTGTGAGAATAACGTGATGATAAAAAATTTATTGAAAAATATTCTGTAACCTGAAAAATGCATGCCATATCCAAACATTAAAAAATATAGGACTGACGCTTTAAAGAATACATTCTTTCTAGTGTAAGATTGCATTCAGACTCATGAGAATCAGGATTTTAGCACGAGCAAAAATATTTTGCACGAGCAAATAAATACCCAAATCTCAGGAATTTTAGCTTTTTTTGACTGAAATCCACAGCATTATTGAACACAGATACAGACATATTCACTAGCAACACATACCAAGTTCACAAAAACTGTGCCCTTAGGTCTCCACAGTGCAGCACAGCTACAAAGATGAGGAGTTGCTCAGCTTTACATAATAAGGTCATGTAACAATACCTTGTCCTTTCTGTGAGGCACCAACATCAAAATGAGGTCAAATGTAGAAATGCACCGATGTATCGGCCAATAATCTGTATCGGACGATAAAGGCCATTTTTCACGCTATTGGCTATCGGCCGATAGTTTAGAAACATCCGATGATCAGGGCCGATTATATCCTCTCAATCAAAAGAGGGCGGGAAAACACATAGATTTATTGCTGTGTGTAAAGATGATGTCTCGTGTGTGGAATGACGACAAAACTGCAGTTTGTAAGCTCTGCACTGCTAAAATTTTACACCGGACGCTGCAGCAGTGAAATGGGAGTTTCGGCGTCATGTAATTTTTTTTTTTTGCCGCGCTGCTCGTGCTGAATTAAAGTGCCAGCACACCGTTGAAAGATTTAAATGAAGATGGGTTGACAAAAAATTATATATTGCACAGAAAAATATATTTGTAGAGTAGTATATTTCATATCCAGTTAATGTTAATATATATTAAAAAAAAGTTTATATTATATATTACCAGCTTGATGTTCAATGATGAAGTAGAAATGCTTTTGTTTGTGGTGAGTGAATGGGAGCCTAACAAGGTTTCTTTTACATAATTCAGTCAATGTTAATATGAATTAATAACATTCAATAAGTTAATAAATCTTAATTTAATCTTCAGAATTTAGTTAATGTGGTAATGTTAATTTGAGTAATGTGTTTTCTGTTTATGAGACCAGTTACTGTCAAACAACTTTTTGACAGGGAGAGAACAAAGTTTTTATTTGTATTTCTTTCAGAATTGTGTAATTAATTATTATTAATTTAAAAGAAGGCATAAAAGGCAGAACTATCAGCATCGGCCGATATCACTGAATTATTGGTTATCGGTATCATTTCAGAGATTTAGTATCGGTGCATCTCTAGTCAAATGAGGAATGCAGGGAATCAACTGGATCTCCTTTTCAAATAGATCACTTGGAAAAGAAATACCAAATGTCAAGCTAAGCAGTACCTCAGTCTGATTGTAGGCGCACTTGTTCGGCCCTCATTAAAACACAATATACATTTTAAAGTACAAAGATATATGAGTAATAAGAGCAACTATGAAAGACATATTAATGCCAGTATGGCCGAGCAAGAACTTTCATGGAAAGAAAACAGCATTGGACAAACAGCACTTAATTACTCATTTCTCATGACATCTGAAAGCAGCATTTATTAATCAACTACAAAGAAACCACTGCATAACAAGCTACAAGCACTGCAAAACAAACCAATTACAGGAAATACATAAATGACAATGCAATTTGTTTTTTTTGTTAAATCAGCAAATCTATTGAGTAAAGTTTCTATGCAGAACAAAGAGGGTGTTTCTCATTACAGTGACCTCCACTAATATTGGTGTCCTTGGTAAATATGAGCAAACAAGGCTGTGAAAAATTGTCTTTATTGTTTAATCTTTTGATCTTTTGTTCAAAAAAAAATCACAAAAATACTCTGCTCTCATGGATATCAAACAATTGCAAACAAAACACAGGTTCATAAAAAATATATTTATCTTACATTAAAGAGCCACCACCATATTTAACTGTGGGCATGAGGTATTTTTCCATATGGCTACCTCTCTGCACCAAAACCACCTCTGGTGTTTATTTCCAAAAAGCTCTATATTGATTTTTACTAGTGGCCTCAGACTTTTTAACCCCACTTTAGGTGTTTCTTAAATGAGTTGGGAGTAATTGGTTAGACCCTATATCTAGCAGTAAAATGCAGGAGATGCAGGCAAATGTCTGAGTCATGAAATATTTTGTGGTTTGTAGCTAACTAAATATTAAGTTAGCAAGCTGACATTAACTAACACTTACATGTTCAATGATATGATGATAAAAAAAAATAAAACATTTTAAAAAACAGATTAGTTGACAGTAGTCTTCAACCATTAAAGGAATAGGACAGGAAGGAATAGGTGAGAAATTTATTTTAGCCACAACCCTACCAAAACACAAGATAATAGTAATACAGTATACGGTGTATATTCAGTATATCTGCTTAAAATAAGCAGGATACGGTCCTAAGAAGTATTTCTATAGATTTAAAAATGAAACAATATGTAGATATCAAAATATATAAAGTGGGGTCCAAAAGACTAAGAACACTAGTGAACATTCATTCTTTTCTAATTCAATACATCCATTTTCATTACAAATTATATTACTGACAATTAGTGAAAAGTAGAATCTTTGAAATATTTACATGAATTTCAGAGTTTCTTAGTATTTGGTTTGTCCCCTTTTTGCTTTAATGCACTCAAGCTGGCATGGACTCCTCAAGATTGTGCAAAGTTTATGATCCATTTTAGATCAAATCCATCATGGGATCGTCTGAACATGTGCTTCAATAGAAGAGATTAGGCATAAGGAAAATCTGACATTTTGTCCAAAGTAGTTAACATGGTCAGTATCACAAATTTGCTTACATTTAAATAGGGACCTAGAAATAGTGCAGAATCTTGAATATTTTATTGATATTGAACATTTACTTTCTTTGTTTTACATGTTTAAAATTCTAAAACCTTCTATTTATTTCCAATTTTAACAGGAAAAAAAAAAAAAAAAAAAAAAAAATTCCCAGATTTTCAATGTGGTCTCAAATGTGTGGACTCTATTGTATATACTGTATATACAATATGTGCACCGTTGTGGTAGGATGTACAGTCCCCTCTGAAAGTACTGGAATGGCAAGGTCAATTATTTTGTGTTTGCTACACATTGAAGACATTTAGTTTTGAGATCAAAACATGAATATGAGATGGTATATCAGAATTTCATCTTTTGTTTCCTGGTATTTACATCTAGAGGTGGGTTAAACAACTTAGAATATGGCACTGTCACCAAACTGTTGCATTCTTTTTGGTGATGCTTTTCCAGACTTTCACCGCAGGTTCTTTCAGTTATTGTTTGTTTTAGGGGGTTTCTCCCTGCTGTCTCCTCTTTGGGAAGTGAAATGCATGCTTCATTGGGTTAAGGTCTGGTGATTGACTTGGCCAGTCTAAAACATTCTACTTTTTTCCCCTGATGAAGTCCTTTGTTGTCTTGGCAGTGTGTTTTGAGTGTTTTGAGTTCCTCCCAATTACCTTATCTAATATAAATTGGCAGACATAATTTTTCTGTAGACATCTGAATCAATCATGAAAGATTGATCATCAGTAAAGATTAGTGAGCCCGTTCCATAAGCATCCATGCAAGCCTAAGCCATGACTCTACCATAATTGACCAGTGGGGTTGTATTTTTTGGATCATGAGCAACACCTTGCCCATTCCATTACTTGGTAGAGGTTCATCTTGGTTCCACAACTTTTGTGGCTCCTCTCTGTATTTCTCTCCTCTCCTTCTAATTCTTACTGCTGATGAGTGGTTTGCATCTTATGGTTTAGCCTCTCAACATGTTCTTTTAATGGTGGATTGTGATACCTTCACCCCTGTCATGTAGAGCTTTCATTCTTTTTCAAGACATTCCAAATTGTTGTATTGGCTACGCCCAATGCTTGTGCAATGGCTCTAATCGATTGTCCCCTATTTCTCAGCTTCAGAATGACTTGCTTTTCTCCCATAGGCAGATCTCTGCTCTTCATGCTGGTTTATCCTTTTTAACAACAAATGCAGTCTTCACAGGTGAAACCCAGGACTCAAACTAAGAGTAGATTTTCAGAGCTATTAATTGCTTAAACAGTCAATCTAACAGGGCACACCTGGGCAACAAGAAACACCTATCAACACATGTTCCAATATTTTTGATCACTTAAAAACTGCATGGGTTCAAACCAAAGGTGCCACATTCTAAGTTGTTTAGCACATCTATAAAATGTAAATATAACACAAATATCAGGAAATGAAAGCTGAAATTCTGATCATTCTGATCTGTCTCATATTCATATTTTGTTTTCAAACCCGAATGTCTTCAGTGTATAGCAAAAACAACACAATTGAGACTTTATATGGTATTTAAAATATGTGTAATATTATGCAATGTTTCAGAGTGTAACACAACCTGTATATACGTCTGTTTATTTTTATAAGTGTTTTAAGTAAGTGTTTTATATATTTATTTCAGTTTATTTATATTTAAACCTTAACTAAATGAGCTAAATCAAAAAGGTATGTTGTTTTACAATAAAGTGTTGACTCAGTTCAATCATCTCTTGTACACTATTTGGCCAAAGGTTTGTAAAATCCTGACCATTGCACTCATATGTGCTTTGTGAACATCCCATTCCAAATTTCCCGTCCCCCCTTTGCTGTTATAATAACCCCCATGCTTCGTGGAAACATACAAAGACATCAAACACAATTTTGTGCTTCCAGCTTTGTGTCAACGCTTTGGGGAAGGCCCTCATTTTGGTGCGATGTTCGGGTGTCTACAAATTTTTGGTCACATAGTGTATTTGCATAACTTACACTGGTATGCTCTTGTCTCTGTTCTGCTGCTTGGGCAACACATTTTATTAGCAAACCATAGCTAAAAATGACAAATGGCTGCAAACTGCATTTGAATATGCTGAGCGACAGTATAATATTACATTTATGGTAAATGTTTAAAATATGTAATGTATACTACCTTGCCAGTATCTCAGTTTGATAACATTTTGCATTACCCAAGGAAAGAGCTTGCTACACTGGTTGATATAATAGCCTCCTGTGTATGTGTTCTATTACAGAAACTGTATTTCTGCAAGCTGTCCATGTCTAGTGATCATGTACTATGACTATCCAAATGAAGAAATCCTCCTAACAAAACACAAAGACAACTAAATAGATTTATAGGTGTAAACGCAAATGCTCTTACTCTGCACATGGTAGCTTTTTATTCACAGCAAACATTTTCTCCCCCCCCAAAGGTCCAAATCATTCAAATGTCTAACATGCGCTATGATTTGGGGACATATGTCATTCTTGTATGTGTATAGCTAATAAACAAGTACTATATTTAAATAATATGTATTGCCCATTTTCAATGCAGACACATTAAACATGAGGGAAAATAAATATGCAGCCTAATCATAAATAAACGTAAGCTTATCACAAATGTTCATTTCAAGCAAAACAAGATGCAGGACACTCGCTGCAGAAAGGATAAAGGCAAAGAAAAAAAGAAAAGAAAAAAAAGAATTATGAATGGACGCTTAGGGCTTCCATAGGATTGGGTTCATCAACAAAGAAATTCTTTGTGTTTTAGAAGAGGAAGAATCCTGCAACTTTTTCGCCAGTTACTTATTGACGCGTGGATCTTCCCCTTCCCCCCAACTATTATCACCTCTCAGCAGCACTTCTCTTTTGAGTAAAATGTGAGCACACTTCCCCCCAAAAAATGTGGATGAAGATTCATCCACAGAGTAAATCTGTATTATGGAAAATGTTTTAAAATCAAGTTTGGAAAAGTTGTCGGAAGATTGATGATGGTGAGTCGAGCGACCGTGGTGTAGTTTGTTTATAGCATACGGTTAGCTTGTTATATCTGGCGTATATATTTAGGCTTCAAACTTCATAAAAGTTGTGTTCATTTGTGAAAATTATCTTGATGGACAAAATGTGTTAGTGTTGTAAACTTTTGTTGATCACAGAGCTTATTTTTTTGCCATAATCCAAAAGCCTATGGGAAAATCCTATTGTTTTTTTTTTTCTTCGAGGTAACCAGTGTGACTAATTTCCGGGTTCCAGTATAAAATTACGTCATCCCTGCACCACTCTATTGGGTGATTTGGCTGTGTCTCTCCTCCTGTAAACACTGTTATTGCCTTTTGTACTTAGGCCTGAATTGTTTTCATTTGGTTGCATATTGTTATTTTTGATTGCATATTTTTAATTTGGTTGATGGCATATTTATTTTTACTTATCCTATATTTTGGGTACAATTTTATTTATATTTTGCTTCTATGAGATGATGCACTTTAAGAACTAGTCTAATTTGATGCAAAGATTTGGACATTAGCAGGAATGAAGCAGTGGTCTGTTTATTTAAATGTGAAAATGGAATAAAAATATGTTGTCCCTAAAATCAATAAATAATTGTGATAAATAATTGTGATGAATAAATAATTATCATTGTGGCCATAATCGTGCAGCCCTAGCATGAATAATATTCGTTCCGTGTTCTGAAGATGGAAAAAGTCAATTTGCATTAGGAATTGGCAGTGATTTCTATCACTGTAAAATAATGTTACAAAGCATTCCTTTATTTTTTGATGTACAGATAAAAAAAAAAAAGTTAAACTGGAAAATTAAATGGTAGGCTATACAACTGCACCTATTTCTGGACATTGCTTGATCTAAATATTCTACAAATAAAAATCACAAACATGACACTTGTGAATAAAACAATTTTATATATTAAATAAAAAATATATAATATAGTTGTCTTGAATATCACTGCAGCTGATCAAAAATATAAATGAGGCATCCATCAATTGAAAGCACACAGTCGGAGTTTAAATCTAAAGTAACATTTTTGTATTAGTTACTTCTGTTTCTGAATAAATAAGCATTATGTCATCAAATCACAAGTCTGTTTTGATTTGACGGTCACAAGCTGTACTAAATGACCAATAATCTAAAAATCACAAAAATTACATTTGTAAATTAAATAATTTTATATATGCAATTTATTATATCCTTAAAATAAAAAGACAGCTAAATAGTTCAACAAAAAATAATAATTGTTGTAATTATACAAATGAATGACAAGAACTTGCTAATAGTCCATCACCTGAATCTTTCTAATTGGCATGGGCCTCCAGTCAGTGTTGTGCAGAATTAATTCAATGTTACCTCGATTAACTTTCTACAGTGAAAAAAAACACTCATTTAAAAAAATCTTTAGTTGAGCTGAGGCTCAAACCCCTGTCGCTGCCATAGTAAGCCTGCATGCTACCACTGCACTATCCTAGCACACATACAAGAGCCACCTTAATGTAAAAGCTATAGTTATTGTATCTGTACTACAAGACTCAATCACACTCACTTTATATTTTACATAATCTTGTAATTAGAAACTTGTTTAAATTAGATTTATCATAAGTTTTGGTGAGAAACATAATATTTTTATGTGAACCATTCAACCACACATTCCATTTTTATTGTTCTGTGTTCAGCTACAGTATGTTGTTCCATGCACCACCTGGTGGTAATTGTGTAAAGCACAACAAATGAATTAAAATTCTTAGAACCGTGCCTGCACTATACCACATGATCACACGTGATGAATCGCTTGATACTGCATGAAAAAACACGCATTCTTAAAGGCCACACCTGTAGATCACCAATGCGTGTTCACAAGAGAACAACGACGCATACGTGTTGTGTTGACATGAGAGCGGACAAAAAAATTGCAAGTCCTCCTCTATGTCGAAATCTGCAGACATCTTTGTTACAAAGATTGTTCTCTATGTCTCACTTTGTTTACAGCGTCCCTCTTCCTCTGCTGTAAACAGTGCAGTGCTTCCGGGTCCCGTTGTATCACAAGAACGTGAGAGCGGACATCTTGTTTATCCCTGAGAGACTTGAATGTGTGTAGAAACTTTGCCTGTTTGGATTATCCTTAGGTTCTGTCAATTGAATGCCTGGACATGTTTGGACCCATGTCTGCCCTTTCATTTTGGATTTAGGACTGTGTTTTGGTATTCTCAATAAAGCCTTTCTGCATATGAATCCTAAACCTTCTCCTGAGTCCAGTTTGTTACACAGAGTATGGGACACTGCAAATGTCCATGTTGGAAAGTTCATGTGAAATGTCATGTAAACACTGAGAATGGGACTAGGGTGTGTTGTCACCTTGAGTCCTATTGCACTAGGGATGACAGGTACTTGCTGAGGGTGGAAGGCACTGATATGAAGGGGAGGGGGGGGGATGAATCAGACAGTCTGGGAAAAGATGTGGGACAGAAGCTGTTCCTCATTCAAGATGGCGAAATGCATGCTTCATTAGGTTAAGGTCTGCTGACTGACTTGGCCAGTCTAAAATTTTCAACTTTTTTCACCTGATGAAGTCGTTTGTTGTCTTGGCAGTGTGTTTTGAGTGTTTTGACCTCCTCCCAATTAGATTATCAAATTAAATGTAAATTGGCAGACAGAATGTTTATGTAGATGTCTGAAAGGGCAAAGTGTTATGGTATGGCCTCTATAGTTCTGCTCTCAACATGTTCTTTGAATGGTGAATTGTGATACCTTCACCTCTGCCCTGGAGATTATTGGTGATGTCACTATTGTTTTGTTTTTACTGTTGTTTTGGGGTTTTTCATCTGGGAGTTTCCCTCTGACAGTATGCTGGGCCAGATGGGTTAGGGATGTGTGGATGGATGTAGAGATTGCAGGTGGCTTGGGTACCACCACAAAGGTGGTATATTTAAAGCAGGTTGGAAACATTGCATGACGGAGAAAGGTTGAATATATGTGTAAAGGCAACTACTAGTTTATCAGCAAAGACTCTGAGTACTTATCCAAAGACTGCTGATGGATCCTGTGCAGTGTCTGCCTTACATACAATGGAGGGCCATTGCATGCTTGCCCGCTGACAGTGAGGCATGTTTTGTGGAAAGAGGAGAGAAGCTGTTGCTTTGGTAGCTTCTAATAGAATTTATGGCTTGCCACATGCAGTGGGGGTTGTTGTTGCTGAAATGAGCCTCAACCTGTAATTTTGCTTTGCATTTATGATTCCTTTCCTTAAGTTTGTCCTTGCTACTGTATGGGCTTGTAAGTCTCCATTTCTGAAAGCTGCCTCCCATATTTTGAATAGATTCGACACTTCATTGTAGAGCCCTGTTTATGATTTGGGAATGGTTTAAAGTCCTTATCGCATGTGACACTGGCAGTGTGGAAGTGGATAGAACACTGGAGGTGTGCTCCTCAGGTCAGCATCCTTTGCAAAAATATCCATGACATTGTAATTGGATTTATCAGTCCATATTTTCACTGTTATGATAGCTGGCATGTATCTGTAGATCACTGGTTGATCAGAAACAGGGATACATGGTCTGACTGTCCCAAGTGTGGGTAGTGTGTTGCTTTGTAAGCTGTTGGACATTTGTGAATTGAGCCAGTGTGATATTTCCCCTGATCGGAAGTTCCAAATTTTTGTAAAATTTAGGCAGCACTGTTTTCAGGTATGTGTGATCAAAATCTCCCACAATAATATAGTGAACCTCAGGATGGGCAGTCTGCAGGGCTCTGATATAGTATTTTCATAGCTTAACATTATCTTGACGAGGTAATAACTGCAATAATAACATCCACTCTGAATCCTGTCAGCAGGATGAAAGGTCTAAACTTTAACATCTCCTGACTCCAAGTTAGGAGAACAATATCTTCAATGTTGTCTCTACAATGTTGTTTTTATCTGTACACCAATTGCTGTTTATGTAAATTCCAAATGTCCATTCCTGTTTTCTTACTAGAGCTAAGAATTGTATCTGCACAGTAAAGTGGCAGGCTTGCAGCATCTGGGATGTTGTCCTTTAATCATCTCTCCATCATAATTATTGCCCAGCTGTTCATTTCGTGTGTTGTAAATTGCAGTCTGTTTGCGTGACCCCAAGTTGCCAAGGAAGGGTTGAAGACTTTCCTCAAAATTTAGTAAACAGTCAAGCAGGCTGATAACGATCCTTCTGGCTCTTTTGGTTACCACAGTGATTACTGACTTGTGGCAGCCAAGCACTCGTTGTGATGTCACTTTTTGATCCTTTTATCAATTAGATAATTGTAGGATATGATTGTAGGCTGTGATCCCTAGACCCCACTTCAAGAACCATGGCTTTAGACTCTAAAGTTTAGAGGAATGAGAGTTGATTACAGGCACAGGATTCAGAACCTAAATGACTTTAACAGCATGATGTCACACCAAGACCTTAGTCCAGTGTCAAGGTCAATAAAACAGTTTTGATCTTAGCCATCTGCGAGGGTTAACATTCTTTGTCTTGATGTCAGCCATGGGATATTTGGCATGTTGTATTCACTCTGTGTTATTTACAAACCAGGAATATGTAAATGTAAAAGTCACTACATATAAGGACTTCAAATCCATACATACTGGTAGTTATGTGGTTTGGTAGGAGTGTGTATGTGTGTGTGTGTGTGTGTGTGTGTGTGTGTGTGTGTGTGTGTGAAAGGTAGATGGAGTCTAGTCATATCATACTCCCTAATTCAGACTGGACTGCACAACTGATAAGTATCATAACATACTCACATGAACCTCTTAGGGATGGAGAGAGGCTCTGAAGATACCCAGCAAATCAAAATTCACATTACATGCCCTAATATTATAATAAGATATCTAACATATGGTGTAATCATATACATTTTGAAATGCCTTTATCATGAATTTAGATGTAATAGAGGAATGTGTAAAACTCCATCTAACAAAAGAAAATGCTAAAAATATAAAAAATAGGAAGAAATAAAGTTGAGAAAAGAGAATACATAGACAGCTAGTGTTGCTAATAATAAATGAAATCTAGCATTATGCAGTTTGAGTAACTGCTTCCTTTCTTTAACAATATTCCATTTTGGATGACCCATTTCCTTAAGAATCCCTGCAGAATTCTCCACAAAATGTTGCATCTGTTTCACTTAAAAGCATTCTTTCTTCTTATGAGAGAGCTTCAATAAGAGTTCCTGACTTGTTCAAGAGAGTCACTGCCCTTTTGCCTATGCTAATGATGCACACCATTCCCCTGCTCCACTGTTCCTTGTTAGCTTTGTTGTAAGACCTTTGAAACACATTGTGTTTGATTTAACCAAGCAATCTAGGAGACCTCCATTAAGCAAATAATTTTTGTTACAGTGTATCGAATAAGGTTCAGCTCTCTGACTGTAATTTCATAGAGTAAATATCATTGGATAATGTTAAGACTGTGTTACATCAGCAACGTATTGTGGATTTGTTATTGTACAGGACCTCCAAAAGGTCACACACTATATATAGAATCAGCAATTTGGTACTTTTCAGCGAGACCGAGGCTAATGTCTAATCAAACAGTTGTCTATTATTTAGTCCTCCAGGTCCACTGTTATGCTAAATGTCATTTTTTAATTACTGACTCATAAATATAAAATTATGTGGTTTTAATTTTCAACAGGAGTATCAATCACGATATGTCAGTTTTTTTTAAGTCACTTCACAGTACTCCTAGTCCATGAAGGTGGCATTTGCTACTTCTTTGGACTCTCTTTCAACTGGACAGACAAATGACAAATATCAAAATCCTTCAGAAGTCTACTAGATGCTCAAATCTGTCATATGATATGATATGAGGACCCCATCAAAACAGTGTGTCTCGCAAAATCACACTCTTCTGTCACTTGTTCTTAAGACTGATTAAAAGTGTTTATTTCAGGTCTCTTAAGTTCTGGAGTGAACACAGGGCTAGGACATGCTCATGATGTTGCCCTTCTAGCACACCATAGCATGGACCACTTTCCTCTAACCATGTAGAATTATAACAACTCAGTCCAACATGGCAATACAATTTCTAACATTTTAAAATTCAGAGAGTGGATATGGCCGAAACCTTCCCACGCCTGAGTCTTTGGGAAATTATTATTTTGTGATTTGCCTTAGGCATTCAGGGAATGTTATTTGAGAGGAATGCGGAGCAAATCATCATCTGTGTAATGATAAGGGTATAGGGGGCTTTTGAACCTCTTGAAAATTTTATATTGGCTCACTCAAGAGGCCTCGGTTTTCACTGGAGATCTTCAGCTTTTGGCAATGGGCAAAGGGCTCTTTAGTGCACTTGACAAGCAAAAACACAGAAAGATGGCAATCAATTTCTAACACTTGCACATCCAGTTTCTGATGCACTAAAAATTATTATCTGTTAAAGGATCAGAAGAAGAAGCAGCAACAGCCTTTATTTGTCCCACATGCATTACAGTGAAAGTCTTTCCTATGCATATCCCTGCTTGTTAGGAAGCTGGGGTCAGACATGATACAGCACCACTGGAACAGGTTGGGTTAATGGGGGCTCCCAACCTTATGATCAGTAACCCAGAGGCTTTAACTGAGCCACTACTGCCCAATGTATATATGCAATGTATAATTCCCTTTACTATTCATTTATTTGTTTCATTTTTTGCTTTGTCTTTGTTTCTGATTTACTTTTTGTTATGATCTACGTTCAGTGCCCTCCGCTAATATTGGCACCCTTGGTAAATATGAGAAAACAAGGCTGTGAAAAATTGTCTCTATTGTTTAAACTTTTGATCTTTGGTTTCACAAAATTCACAAAAATACTCTACTGTCATGGATATCAAACAATTGCAAACACAACACAAGTTTAACCAAAAAGATATCTTTGTTATTTGCTGTTTGCATAAGTATTTACCCTTGGTAAATATTTGATAGCACCACCTTTGCTGAAATTACAGCTGCAAGTATTCAAAGATGTGTCTCCATCAGCTTTGCATCTGGATCCTGATATTTTTGCCTACTCTTCTTGGCAAAATTACTCAAGCTCTTACAGTATATTTAGGGCCGTTGTCCCGCTGGAAGGTTAGTTCTCTAACAAACACCTGGGTTTCCTGAACGGATGTATTTATCATGTGTTAAACTAATTATGTGACTTCTGATGGCAACTAATTTAGGGGTTTCATGGCAGTGGAGTGAATATGTATGCATTTTTTTTGGTGTAGAGTCATAACATATAATCCCAGTCCATTTCAGTTCCAGGTTGTAACACTAAAATATGTGGAAAAGATCAAAGGGGCTGAATAATTAAATACAGACAATTTATCTACAAGTTATACAGATGAATCAGTGGGACACAACTTTTGCTTGAAAAAGCAAAAGTAGCACACTGCCTACTAGTTGTGGAGGGAAGTACAGTTTAGGTTAGAGTGTATTTTTAATAAAGCAGAAATATTAATTGGTTAGTCTTTAAACTTATCACTTATGCTTATGCTTTCCATCACTGAAGCCTTACGACTAGCAAGAACAACCTCTAGATCATCTGTCCTCATCCTACTCGACCTCTCTGCTGCTTTTCGACACTGTGAACCATCAGATCCTCCTGTCTACTCTCTCCAGCCTGGGCATGACCGGAACGGTTCTGCGCTGGGTGGAATCCTATCTCTCAGACAGATCCTTCAAGGTATCATGGAGAGGAGGTATTTCTGAAACTCAGCAACTCACAA
>JANDJT010000012.1:26997063-27023485 GCA_024331685.1 Stegophilus panzeri | reverse complement strand
TGTGTGTGTGTGTGTGTGTGTGTGTGTGTGTGTGTGTGTGTGTGTGTGTGTGTGTGTGTGTGTGTGTGTGTGTGGAAATTTTGGCAGTTTTTGTCAGGGGAAAAATATGTACACCCTATAATTCAGTAACATGTAGAACAACCTTTAGCAACAATAACTTTAAGTAAATGTTTTCTGTTGGTGTTTATCATTCTCTCACCATTCTCTCATCATTTTGGAGAAATTTTGGCCCACTCTTCTTTACAACATTGCTTCAGTTCTTTTGGTGTTTGAGGAGATTTGTTTATGGACAGCTCTCTTAAGATCTCACCATAGCATCGCAATGGGGTTGAGGTTTGGACTTATCCCATTCCAACACCTTGAATTTGTTCTTTAGCCATTCAGATGTCAGTTTGCTGGTGTTTTGGGGATCATTGTCCTGTTGCATGACCCAATTTTAGCCCAGTTTAGATTGCTAGACAGATGTGTCTCACATTTGTCTCAAGAATATTCTGGTATAATGTAGAGTTCATTGTTCTCTCAATAACTACAGGTTTCCTAGGTGCTGTGGCTGCAAAACAAGCTCAAATCATCACCCTTCCACCACCATGCTTGACAGTTGGTATGAGGTGTTTGTGGTGATGTGCTGTGTTCAGTTTTCACCAAACATGGCACTGTGTATGATGACCAAATATCTCCACCTTGGTTTCATCAGTCCAAAGGATATTCTTCAGATGCATTTTTGCAAATCTATGCCATGCTGCCATATTCTTTTTGGAGAGAATGTTTTTTTCCTAGTCACCCTTACATGAAAGCTATACTTGTTCAGCCTTTTTCTGATTGTGCTGTCATGAACATATATTTAATGTGCTTACAGATGCCTATAGATCCTCTGTGGGCTCATACTAGGAAGCTCCAGTAACACATTATCATGTAATGCCCCAATGAAAGCTAGAGCAGGCTTGACAGGAAGACTATGCTGAGTGTGACAGTGAGGAGGACAGTGAGCAGCAAATAGAAGCAAATAAGCAACTGGCAATAGGCATCTGAAAGTCTAAGTTCAAGTCATGTCAGAAAGATCATATTTATGAGATGAACACACATGAACGCCATCTCAGAAGCTGATTTCAGTTATTATATGTTTGGTATATGCAACAAGTTATACTCAGCTTGTTTTATTGTAAATAAAAAAGCCTAAGTGCCTGCACAAAATACAATAGCATTGTACAATTACAATATAATATGTAACGATAAAGTTTACAGTGGCTTCATATATTGATTAAAAACATTAAAAAAGCAAAACACACCTGATGTGCATTTATTGTTGTTCATTTTCTAGAAGTAGAGTTAAAAAACCTTGCTGTATTTTTTTTATTTAAATAAGAGAAGGTACACCATCTTGCTCTGACCAAAGTGACTTGAACGCATCTGATGTCATAATTACGACTTCCCAACTCGTACATATGAATTTCCCAGGAGGACTTGAATGCACAATAATATCAGAGCATCAGGGAAGCTGCTTGCTGATCCAATCAAAAGTGCAGTCCAGGAGTTCATGGTCATGCTGTTAGGCTGATAGAAAACATCTGGTGTGCCTATATTTCAGTCTTTGAGAGTGTGCTGACCAATTAATTTGAGTCAGCTGGTTCTTTGGTTCTGGATTCAATACTTAACCAAGAAATAAATGAAAAAACACATATATCTTAAATAGATTAGGTGGGTTGTGTCTTGTTTAATATTTTGGTTTTGACACTACATCAGGTGACATAGAATGTGCAGAGTTATGGTAGATCCAGCCTGCACCTGTGGTGAAGTATAGAACTTTAGGCAGATGAGGAAATTTGGCATCAGGAGCTGGATTTGTTAGCAGTGAAGATGATCTACCTGTGTTTTTTTTCCCTCTCTGAACTTGACACTACCTCAATTTTCAAAATCAGTACATAGATGTGCCTCATTTAATATTCTGCGTTGGTACATCCTATCAGGGAAAAACAGAAGTAAACAACCCTTTAAGCATGTTTAATCACATTAGTAACAATTTTGAACTGTACAGGTGTGGACTTTGTTGCTAAAATGTAAGCTTGTGGGAGATACCTGAAGTATACCTGAAGAAGTATGTTAATTGTTATCAGTAAATAACAGCTTACACTATGATTCTACATTTTGAAAATAATGTCTAGCTACTGGTAGGGAATAAATTGAGTATGTGCAGTTTGTCTCATTTTCAGTTTCTGAGAATACACTAGAATCACTGTAATTTACCCGAGCTGAACTAGTTTTTGGATGCACAGCTAAAGACCATTTAAAGGACTTCTTTGTCAAATGAAAAAAGTTAATGCAATGTATTGTTTTACATTGACTACTTCAGTGAGTGACTGTAAATTACAAGTAAAAATTTTAATTATATAATGAAAAGATGCCAATCATGTAAATTTGTACAAGAAGATTTACTAAGTCCTAGTTTTGCCCATAACTGTCATTTTCTGTTCCTTACCTTATCAAGCAGAAATTAAGTGACACAGACTTATAAACACCCCAAGATATACCCTCTGTTGTAGTTATGTCTACTTCTGTGACAATAACTGCATTCCTAGTGATGGCTGTGTCATGTCACAGCAAACTAGTGACTCCATTTCCCAGAATGCACCACAAACAACAAACATGGCCGATGACTACAACTCCCAAAGCTACACATAGACACATCAACGTCTCCTGAGGACTAATCAGACACACCTGTTCCCAATTACACACACAATCACGCCACACATAAAAGAGACTACTCATACACTAATTATTTATGTAGTATTACGCTTAGTTGCCATTTGTCTCTGTTGTTTACCAAGCCTTGAGTTTGTGGTGTTATTCTGGTTTTGACTTTATTGACCTTGATTCTTTGCCTTGCCTGTTTTGTACTGTTTGACTGATCGTGTGACCCTTGCATGTTTTGTGTTTCAATTTCTGGCTATACTTTTGGATTTGTTTGCTGATTAAACTGCCATGCCTGCAATTGCTTCCGTCTCATTCTCCATTAGATGACAGGCTGGTCATGGATACTGAATGGTCACTTATTATTGCTATTACCAGAACATGGTTGAGTTTTATAGCATGGGGTCTCACTGTAGGCATAACATCAATACACATACATTCAGTGAATGATAGATCCTGTGTGTGTGGTGGTGGTGGGTTTTTTTTTTTGTTTGTTTTTTTTTCTTAATGTTTCATCTCTAAAATCAAAGATCTGTTTCTGTTCTCAAAGTTTTCTTCAAACAGTGGATTGTGATTCCTTCACCTCTGCTCTGTGGAGGTTGTTGGTGTTGTACTGACTGTTGTTTTTGGGTGTTTCATCAGAGCTCTCCCAATATTTTGTGTATCAGCTACTGTAATTTTCCTTGGCTCTTCACTGTCTGGTTGTTGGTACACTAGTGGTTTAATTCTTTTTCAGGACATTCCAAATTGTTGCACTGGCTATGCTAAATACTTGTACAATGCCTCTGGTTGATTTTCCCTCTTTTCTCAGCTTCAAAATGGCTTGCTTTTCTCCTATAGACAGCTCTCTGGACTTCATTTAGGTTTCTCCTTTTTAACAACAAATGCAGTATTCACAGATGAAGGCCAGGGCTAAAACCAAGAATCGACATTCGGAGCTATTAATTGTTTAAACAATCAATCTAACAGGGCACACCTGTAAGTCACATGTTCCAATATATCTGATCACTTTAAAAGATGGGTGGGTTTAAACAAAAGGTGTCATGTTCTGAGTTGTTTAAAACTGAAATTCTGATCCATCGTCTCATTGTTTTTGCAGAGTGTATAGCAAAAACAAAAGAACTGGCTTTGCCATTCTAATACTTTTGGAGGAGATTGTAGCAATCAATCAAATCACTTCATCTATGTACTCTACTTATAAATGTTTTGAATAATTGATGATAAACTAGGTTAATTTGTATGGAAAACATTTAGGAATTGTTTTTAGTCCAAGTGCATCTCATGGAAGTGGTTAAATCCATACTAGTTTTTTTTAACAATTCTTCTACGGGAGAAACAAACTATGTGTAGGGTTGGCGGTTTGCTTCCCAGCTCATGTCACATGCCAAAGTGTGCTTGGGCAAGACACTGAACTCTAAGTTGCTCCCGATGGCAAGTTAGCACCTTGCATGGAAGCTCTGCTACCATTGGTGTGTGTGGGTGCGTATGGGTGAATGAGATACAGTGTAAAGTGCTTTGGAACAGCTAAGGATAAAAAGTGTTATATAAGTGCAGACCAAGAAGGTTTTCCCCTCTCTTTCTTGCAAAGCAAAACAAGAAAAAAAGTTTGATTTGGATGAAGTGTTGTGGCCTGACAGAGAGGAGAGACTTGTTGCCTTGTGAGATCCCCATCAGGTTATTCATTACAAACAGGTGGCAGAAATTAGGTTCCTCTACAGGGATGCTGGGCTTACTCTCTGTAATAGGGTAAGGAGTTCAATGATCTTGGAGAACCAAAGAGTAGAGCCGCTTCTTGTCCAAAACTAGAGGAGCCAGATCAGATGGTTTAGGAACCATACAAGGATGCCTTCTGGTCTACTCCTTGTAGAGTTGTATCAGGCATATCCAGCTGGATAGAGACCATGGGGCAGACCAAGGACAATCTCACAGTTGGCTTGGTAATATTGGAGAAGGACTTGATAGAAATTCCTATCAGCCACTGCACCATGTCACACATCTCAATTCACCTGTTTCATGTTTAGCTCATTAGCACTGGTGTGTGTGTGTGTATATATGTATGTGTATGTATCACATTCTGCACTGCATGACTTGTCTTGCATTGCTTGTTCTGTCTCCATGTATCCTGTTCTGTTCATTTTTGTTCAATGTAAGTCTTGTGTTGTGCTTTGTTGGATAGTTTATTAAATGTTTCACTTGTCTGCATTTGTATGTGTATCTACATTGTATCTACATTGATACTGTAGCCAGACATGTCTTTGTTTAAACTGTTGTATGTAAATAATTTCTTTGTAATTATTACAATAAACTTTTTTTTTTTTTTTTTTTAATTTTCTATTGTGAACAGGACATGTTTGTATTTGCATAGTCAGCAGCACTATATAAATCCTTTTATGCAGTGTCAATTTTTTTTTTAAGTGTACTATTTATTGTCAATGTTTAGGCAACAATGTAATTTTGTTATCCATATGGTGAGAATGTTCTAGTGATGGACAGACTTCCTGTGTTTTGAGGTATGCGGTTGATGTTTTGAGTGTCTTTAGGTTCTTTTGCACAAATGGTATAGTGTAATAAAAAAATGTGTCTAATATTATGACAACTAAAGCTTTGCAAATAAAGCTAATATTACAGGCAACATATCTACGCAACAGGAAAAAAAACTGTAATGAGAACTTCTTCATGCCTCTATTCTTGAACTTTTCCACAACTTTACAACAGCTTTTAAACCCCAATTTGAGCTCCTCGCAGAGTTCATGTAGTAGGTGGTCCCCAGTGCAGTTTACGTGATGAGCCTTAGTATTTTCAGATGCAGGCATATTTGAGGCTGAATCCAGCTGCGTTTTGTACTGTGCCTCCTCTGTTACATGCTTATGAGAAACACCATGAATATAAAACATTTATAGTGATATAAAATATTATATAAATAAAATTATATAAAATAATGCTATAAAATGTTTTAGTGGGCTGCATCCAAATAGTCCTTAAAAGTCATGTCTTAAAAGTAAAATCTTAAAAGTAGTGGGACATGTCTCAGCATCCTCTGCATATACTATACCTACATGTATAAGTACAGTAGTGTTGGGTAAAATGATGCTCATATTCTTGGCAGTAATAATATTGCACTGACAACTTAGCAATCATATATATTTTATTTTTGATGTTAAGACTAGTTAAATTCAATTCAAATCAGTTAAATTCAGTTTTATTTGTATAGTGCTTTTAACAATGGACATTGTCCCAATGCAGCTTTACAGAAATATATAAATTCAGGAAATAGATTTTATATGTATGAATTTAGCCTTAATGAGCAAGCCAGAGGTGACAGGGGCAAGGAAAATCTCCTTGCAAGGAGACACGATGAGGAAGAAACCTTTAGAGGAACCAGACTCAAAAGGGAACCCATCCTCATCTGGGTGACACTGGATAGTGCAATTATAAATAAATAAATCCCTTTTATAAATGTGCTAATAATACATGGTCAAATAGTGCAATTGTATAACCAGGAAAATTCATTAAAGTTTTTACATGAAGTTTGTTTTGTTGAACTTATCCACTATTCACTGATAGAGAATTGAGTGCAAAACTGTTTGAGGTAACTGCAGACCTAAAGCTATCATAGCAATTGTAGTGCTAGCCATCATAGCATAACTGTTCATATGAATTGAGGGCCAAAGCCTCTTAAGGTTTTTAAGTGGTACCATCCTCAGTAATCTCAATGATCTTTAGGCTGCACCATCTGGGGACATCCTCAGCAGCTGCATCAGGCACATCTGGAGAGCAGAAGGGGTCAGGATCACTTGTAACTCAAGAGTATCATGTGTAGGTTGACAGAAAGAGAGAGGGAGAGAGAGGGAAAGAGAGGGAGAGATTATTAGGTATCCTTATTGTCCCTTAATGGTTGAGGACAATGTATTTTGAGTGCAAGCAGGGACTCCGGCAAGACTAGCTATGACAGCATAAGGGAGAGCCAGAGGGTAACATAGACATGAGGGTGCCCTGTGTGTGTGGTGGTGGGGGGGGATTGGACAGCATCCAAACATCCCAGTTCACCACAGCCATCTAGATATGCTCCTTTATCTAAGAAAAAAACAAATATTCTCAAAAGGCTTGACTAAACAAATATGTTTTCAGCCTGTAGTTAAAAACTGAGACTGTGTCTGAGTCCCGAACACTAATTTGAAGGCTGTTCCATAACTGTGGGGTTTTGTTAGAGAAAGCTCTTCCCCTTGCTGTAGCCTTCACTATTTGAGGTACCAACAAATTGCCTGCACCTTTTGACCGATGTAGGCATGGCGGAATTGTAAAAGACCAAAAGTTCGCTCAGGTAATGTGGCATGAGACTATTCAGTGCTTTATATGTCGATAGTAGTATTTTATAATCAATACGAAATTCTACTGGGAGCCAATGCAGTGTGGATAAGATAGGGGTGATGTCTCCATATCTTTTGGTTCTAGTAAGGACTCTGCAGCTGCATTCTGGACTAACTGGAGCTTGTTCATGCACCTACTGGAACATCCAGACAGCAAGGCATTACAATAATCCAACCTAGAGGTGATGAAAGCATGAACAATTTTTTCTGCATCGTGTAGTGACATTATATTTCTTATCTTAGCAATATTTCTGAGATGAAAGAAGGCTGTCCTTTTTATATCTACATGAGTGTCAAATATAAGACTGGCGTTAATAATCACACCGAGGTCTTTTATGGTTGCAGATGATGGAACAGAAAGGCCATCCAGAGTTATGTAATCAGAAAGCTTACTTCTGTAAGCTTTTCATGTGGCCCATGTTTTTGAATGACAATAAACTTCCTTGAATCCTTGAATCCTTCTAGCTGCATGTAGTCTAGTAGAAGTACTCCTGTCTTGTTAGAATTAAGTAAAAGAAAGTTAATAATCATCCAGGGTCTAGTGTCCTTTACACATTCCTGGTGTCACAAACTGGTGTCTGTCATCTGGCTTTGCTGAAACATACAACTGTGTGTCAGCAGCATAACAATAAATGGGGTTATGCAATTATTCCCAGTGTAATTTTAACAGCGATAGCAGCATTGTACTAAGTTTCCATTTGTTGAATCAAAATATTTTTTGAGCCACTATTTTTTTTAGAGCCACTATATCAAGGGGCAATATAAATCTGCAATGCTGGTAACACAGAAATGTGTATCCTGTGTACAATTTGTAAAAAATTTTGAAGTGGAAAACAATAAACAGAGAAGGCAGTTAAACCTCTATCTATCCCTGGATGGAAAAAATGACCTCCTTTTATGGGCTGCGCCTCAATGCAGAAAATTAGTTCCTGAAAAAGTCATTAGCAAGTTGCTTGCTTTATAAGGAGACACAGCCCCCTGTGCCTCATATCTTCAAAATTTTTCCACAAGAATTCTGTTGGCAGAGGTCCAAATTTAGCATGGATTATTTATCAGTGTGAACGGTCTAACTTGTCTTTTGTACACCTATTCAACACCAGGCATTTTTGTAATATGAAGTATTCATTTATAATATTGGAATGATAGTCTAGCATATTTAGCATTGTTATTATTTTGTTTAAATATCTTTTTTTTTTTTTTTTTTCATTTAGTAGTGCCCTTCAGAAGCAGCATAAGATATGTACAGGTGCATCTAAAAAATTTTTGAATATCGTGGAAAAGTTAATTTTGTTCTGTAATTTATTTCAAAAAGTGGAACTTACATATATTTTAGATTCATTACACATAAAGTAATGTGTTTTGAGTTAACTAACTGATTAGAGCTCTTCTCAGGTCAACATTTCTATATTATAAATTCTTTATTCTAATATTTTGAGATACTGGATTTTTAATTTCCATGAGGTGTAAACCGTAATTGTCAAGATTAAAACCAACAACGGCTTGAAATATATTACTTTATGTGTAATGAATCAAGAATATATGAAAGTTCCACTTTTTGAAGTAAATTACGGAAAAAAAATACTTTTCCACGATATTAAAATTTTTTGAGTTGCACCTGTACATGTTTCCCAGAAGACAAAATAATAACAATTTACAGCAATCATCCTGTTCAAAAGTTTACATCCCCCTGGCTTTTAATGTATCGTGTTGCTTTCTTGAGCATCAGTGAATGTTTGTACCTTTTGTAATAAGTGTGTATGAATCCCTCAATTGTCCTAAGTATGAAAAGATGGATCTCAAATTCATATACCCACTGTTGGAAAAGGGTGAAATATGCAGAAGATGCTAGAAAACCAAATAATGTGCAGTACCTGGAGGATTGTTCTGAAGAACAGTGCACAATTTATGTGCTCAGGACTAGCAAGGGACTCATCAGAAAATTTATCATCCAGGTAATAACACACAGTATTAAGAATAAAGTGTATGTAAACTGGGTCATTTGTGTAAATTCAGTTATTATTGTGTCTTGTGAACTATATGTAAACATCTGTTATGTAATAGCTTCTTCAGGGCAGTACAAAATGCAATTTAATGACCCCTCTTATTAACATTTTGCAGATTCTGCAAGGGGTATGTAAATTTATGAGCACAACTATATTCATTTTATGCAATCATGAATATTGCAATGTTGCACACTGCAGATTGTTTTGGACTTAACTGAAAATGGTCAAACAAAACACCTTGCATTTGGCCTGGTTCTCTAGCTTTAAATCATTATAAAATCTAGCATTTCTAGAAAAGTGTATACATCTTTTGAAGTCAGACCTTTTGTGCAGATCAAAGTTTTAAATTATTGCGAAGTCTAGCATTTATCTGCCTGGAATGTCTTCTAAACTCAAATTCTGATTTTTATTATAATCAGTGTTATGGATGGTGTCAGGTGTCTGAGATGGCACAAAAATAAGCTTCTGCCATCAAAGTTTCCATGACTTGACATCCTCTTCCTGAGAGTCATATGATCAGAGCATAGATAATTCCTTGCAAACTTGGCCTTGGGTGTTCACATCAGCCTCACTTGAGAATGTGTTAAATCTTAATGAGCACTTTAGTTATCTGTCATCTCTGATGATCATTTCCCATTTCCTTCCAGAATAGACACATCTCGATAGGAAACGTTAGCCAACTCTCTCATGGCATGTTATCTTACAAATGTGTGACAGCCCTATCATCAAACTATTTACATCCCTTGGATATGCTCAATGAATGAAAAATTATTTCTTTTTATCAGTCACAGGTCTCCAAGGCGCTCCAGTCTTCAAATAGTGGTACCATGCAAGATGAAACAAGGGCAAGTGCAGGCAAGGTTTTATTAGGGGGTGTTGATTTTGTGAACATGAGAACAATATGAGGTTCACAGATTAAAGGCAGAAGGCTGGGAAGAAGGAGCAAAGGCAGCAGGATCCATGGTGAATAAGTCCATGTCGCTCCACAGAATACAGTGATGACTTTTCTGATTGGGGGAGATTATAAAGAGGTTTTGGGGAGGGGAAGCAGGAGGAAAAGAAAGAGTGGTGAGTGAGAAATGAGCACCACCCTCCCCACCTTCCCTCTGCAGTGATCTTCATTTCCCTGCTCACTGTAGCACATCTCATCACGTCAGGCCGTTCCATGCACTGCCTCCAAAGCCAAATCCCTCTGGCACGTACGGTCTAGCAAAGGACGTACTAACAAGGCCAGAAGCATTCATGGTAATGCGACTGGTATGGTCTAAAAATTTAGCAGGAAGCTGAATCTCATTCTTATCCCATAGGAAACTTTTTTTCCTACCCATGCAAAACAGAAGGCACCTTGGGTTCTCTTAACAAGAGTTCATATATCCATACTTATGCAAAAATTAGTGACCATGTTGACATGTTGAATGTTTTATTATTTTGCAAAAAGACTTTGAATGTAATACAGTTGAATATAATAATTTCCAAGTCATTTCCTTGTTCAGAAACCAAAACTCTATTTGTGACAGTGGAAAAACAAGTGTAGTGTTTGGACCAGGCTCATTAAAAAGCCATTGTGCATATGTAACACAGTGCAGCAAACCTTTATAGCTGTTAATCAGGGAACATTTTCCAGGGATTATCAGAGATTAAATTGCCAATAAATTATTGAAAATGGCACACAGTAATCACTGTTCACTTCTCTGTGATAACCAACCATCGGCTGGACCTAACATTTGTTATCCAAGGCAACCTTCACTTCCTAAATGCTGTTATGACTTTCGATCTTCAAATCAGCCCCTATAGTAATCAGTATGTGTCTTTACACCTGCCAGTCGTGTGGTGGGTCAGCAGCAGTTTTACAAATTTTACATTAAAGTGTGTTTTTCTCTTCTAGACCTTTTTCTATGCTACCCAAATGGTTCAGTCATATATTTACAATTAAATAGTATATTTGTTAAGAGAACCCAAGGTGCCTTCTGTTTTACTTGGGTAGAAAAAAATCAAAAGGCATCTTATGGGATAAGAGATTCCACATCCTGTTGAATTTTCAGACCATACCAATCGCATTTATCACACCCCGCACTGCACCATACTCCCTCTGCTCCTCTAGCACTGCTCAGTTCAGGGTACAAGGAAGATATGTATTAAGGCTCTTCTCTGTCCTGGCAACTAAGTGGTGGAATGGACTTCCCCTAATTGTTCAAACATCTGAGTCACTGGCTGTCTTTTTATGACCACTACCTATTAATACCTACCTCTTTGTGATGTAGTTAAATTAGCACATTGTTATTTGTTATATATAAAAAAAATAAAAAATAAAAAAAAACTGTCTTTTTTTTCATACTATACTAACCTCTCCAACAGACAGATAGTACTCTTACTAGTGAAACAGAATTTGGATGTATTTATTGATAGAGACTTCAAAGCATTTCTGTAAGTTACCTTAGATAAGAAGCATGTTCGCCTCACACCTCCAGGGTCCGGGGTTCGAGTCCCTCCAGGGCCATGTGTGTGCGGAGTTTGCATGTTCTCCACGTGCTGCGGGGGTTTCCTCCGGGTACTCCAGTCCAAAGACATGCATGGTAGGCTGATTGGCGTGTCTAAAGTGTCCGTAGTGTATGAATGGGTATGTGAGTGTGTATGTGATTGAGGCCTGCGATGGACTGGCACCCTGTCCAGGGTGTACACTGCCTTGTGCCCAATTCTCCCTGGGATAGGCTCCAGGTTCCCCGTGACCCTGAAAAGAAGTAAGCAGTAGAAGATGGATGGATGGATGGACCTTAGATAAGAAAGATAAGTTTTCAATCCGGTATTGTTTTTTTATTATGTATATACCTACTGTAGGTTTTAAGATTCCTACTGCAACAGGTTATTAGTGTCTGTGGAGGTGGGGTGTTGTGTTTCTAATCTTTGACAAAATCTGTGTTACTAATCTATGACAAAAATATATATACAGTGCCCTCATATTGGCACCCTTGGTAAATATGAGCAAAGAAGGCTGTGAAAATTTATCTTTATTGTTTAACCTTTTGATCTATTGTTAAAAAAAAAATCACAAAAATATTCTGCTCTCATGGATATCAAACAATTGCAAATAAAACACAGGTTTATCCAAAAAAAATATATTTGTTAAATATACGTGTGCAACAATTATTGGTACCCTTTTAGTCAATACTTTGTGCTACCTCCTTTTGCCAGGATAACAGCTCTGAGTCTTCTCGTATAATGCCTGATGAGGTTGCAGAATACATAGCAATGGATCGGAGACCATTCCTCCATACGGAATCTCTCTAGATCCTTCAAATTTTGAGGTCCATGCTGGTTGACTCTCCTCTTCAGTTCACCCTGCAGGTTTTCTATGGGTTTCAAGTCAGGGGAGTGGGATGGCCATGGCAGTACCTTGATTTTGTGGTCAGTAAACCATTTTTGTGTTGATTTTAATGTATGTTTTGGATCATTGTCCTGCTGAAAGATCCAACCATGGCCCATTTTAAGCTTTCTGGCAGAGGCAGTCAGGTTTTCATTTAATATCTGTTGATATTTGAAATCAAATATTGAGTCCATGATGCCATGTATCCTAACAAAATGTTCAGGTCCTCAGGCAGAAAAAACAAACACAAAACAGTGAAAAGCCACCATCATATGTAACTGTGGGTATGAGGTACTTTTCCATAGGGCTACCTCTCTGTGTGTGCCAAAACCATCTCTGGTGTTAATTGCCAAAAAGCTCTATTTTGGTTTCATCTGACCCTAGAATCTGATTCCATTTGAAGTTCCAGTAGTGTCTGGCAAACTGAATAAGCATGTTTTTGGATGAGAATAGAGGCTTTTTTCTTGAAACCCTTCAAAACTACTTGTGGTGATGTAGGTGACTTCGGATTATAGTTTTGGAGACTTTCTGACCACAAGACACAACTAACTTTTGCAATTCTCCAGCTGTGATCCTTGGAGATTTTTTGGACACACAAACCATCCTCTAAAGATTCTGTTGAAACAATATAGACACATGTACAATTCTATGTTGTTCATAACATTTCCAGTTGACTGGAACTTTTTATGTATTGCCCTGATGGTGGAAATGGGTATTTTGCAATGCTTGTGCTATTTTCTTATAGCCACTTCCCATTTTGTGAAGCTCAACAACCTTTTGCCATACATCATAGCTATATTCCTTGGTCTTACCCATTTTTATGAATGACTAAGGGAAGTTGGCCTATGTGAAACAGGAAGTCAATTTCCTGAACAATTTCCTGTGTTTGCAGTTGTTTGATATTCATGAGAGTATTTTTGTGATTTTTTTAACAAAAGATCAAAAAGTTAAAAACTAAAGACAATTTTTCACAGACTTCTTTGCTCATATTTAATAATGGTGCCAATATTAGTGGATGGCACTGTACCTGTAGGTATGTTGTGTAATTTAGTTCAGTTTGTAGGTATACTACACAGCCTTTTGTAAATAGGGCTATAGTGCATCCATGCTTCAATTTCTGAGAGTGAAGCAGTGGTACAATTGAAGGCTTGGTAAAATTGTGGCTTCCTTTAGTTGCAGTGCTTGGAAGCTGCCTATATTGCCTATGCCAAGAACTGGCCCTACTTTTGTCCATCAAGTGAAAATCAACACAGCAGTGATTTTCATGATCTGAATATCAAGGTTCCCTTGAAGCGTGAGCTTTAGGCTGTCCATCACGTGTGATCAGTATCTGAAATCTTTGTAAAACCATGCCTATTTATAGGCCTGCCATGGTCAGGAGACGCGGCATTTCACACGTTGCGTAAAACGGCGTCTGTAAACCACATATACACACACACACACACACACACACACACACATATATATATATATATATAATTACTTAATAAAAAAAAAAAAAAAAAGGTACAGTGAAGCAGGTCCACTCTTGCCTCTCCATCCGGTATGGAGAATCAATCCAGAACCAGAGGGGGGAGCCAGTGAGAAGGAGAGAGCTCAAACTACAGAAAACTCCCCCTTTTACCCTGGAAGTGAACCATGAAGTATCACGCTTCTGGGGAAAGCCATGTTTATAACCCCTCAAGGTGGGATTATTCAGCCATTGGGGGGGATAAACAGTACAGCTATTTTGTTATGCCGAAGATGGAGGAGGTACTTGTGAGCCACCTCTCTCCAGCGATGGCAGCAAAATCAGGCAGCTGGCTTTGCCATCCAAGCTGTGTAAGACCACCTCAGCGTTGGTTGGCAAAGCCTATGTTGCAGCTGGTCTTGCTTGTGGGTCTCAGCATACAATGGCAGTGTGACAGGCCTACCAGGCAGACCTGCTGAACTGTGAGGGAGGCACAGAAGGCAAGTGTGGTGGCCCATCTCCCCCCACAGAAAGTAAGGGGGACCGGGAAGCCACAGTCACAGCCTGCAAGTAGGCCTGATTTAAAATGATAATCAGTGCCAAAAAGGCAAAAAGAAGCTATCCTGAAGGGCCACAGAGAGAGATATCAGAAGATGAGAGGTTGTTAGGGCAGTTAGCCCTCAGTATTACTGTAGGGCTCCCCTAGTCAATGTGATCCCAAATTTTTAATTTTCACTGTTCAGCGAGCTGTCACAGGGCAACGAAAATCTGATGGTTTCCCTCCAACAAAATGTGGAAAATTAACATCACGAAACCTCATCAGGCAGTGTGGAAACTACTGCCAAATGTGTCTCCATGGGTTCTGTCCTCCATAGAAAGGGGTTCCAGGTCCAGTTCATAGCTCGAAACCGCCCCGTTTCACCACAGGAAGTGGACGTGTTTGCCTCCACAGAGACAAAATGCTTGGAGATAATATCCCTGCTGGACAGCACTCCCTGCGAGATTCCCATTTGCAGGGATCTATTGTCTCAAGCCAGAGGGTTGATTTATCACCCTCGGCCGGAACTATGGAAACTGTGAGTCTGGCCACTGAGGGGCACCAGCTCGTAGATTCTTCATGTTAAACACTAGAGCAGTGGTTCTCAACCAGGGGAGAGATCGGAAGGGGGGCACAAATTGTTTTCAAGACAAAAAACAGATGGGGCATCATTTGGGTTCTGTGTATTTTATTGCTTTTCAGATAGAATGTACATAAATGAAAAACTCAGTGTTCCCTCTCCCTCTGTATTTTCTTGTTGCTGTGGAGAGGCAGAACTTTTATCTAGCTGTCAGTGCAGACCAGTGTTGCCAACTTAGCAACTTTTCAGACCCCTTTAGTGACTTTTTTTTTCAAAAAAAAAAAAAAAGCACCTAGCGACAAATCTAGCGACTTTTTGGACAAACCGTAGCAACTTTCCAAATGTCGCCAGTACTGCAAGTGTGAGGTATTTCTTTCCTGCTGCACTTACATGTCTTGCTGCATCTGCTCTGTTCAGTGAGTGATGAGGGCTGTAGATTTAACAATGTCATTGATAACAAGACGTGCCCTTCGTCCCAATTTACATCATTCATATGTGAATGTTTTTAGAATGAAGACAAATAGAATGCAATGTGTTTTACATGTAAAATAGTACATGTTATTACAGCCTAGTTCTCTTGTTCAAAGTAATTATAACCTGTCCATTATATAGTTTTATAAAAGTCATAAAAGCTATTTTAAAAAATCATAAAAGTTATGAGAAGTAATTAAAAAAGTACAAAAAAAAAAACAAAAGCAAAAAAATATCTATCTATCTATCTATCAAAAACAGATTATAGATTAGGTATATATGTGCCACATGATAGGGGATTCTTGTGGGGGGGCTTTAGTTACAAAAGGTTGAGAAACTCTGCACTAGAGCATCATACATGAGAGTATTGTATGCATTCAAGTAACAACTTTTTTTTATCATGGTGTGAGGAACACCAGTGAAACGCAGGAATGTTTCTCAGCAGGATTGGCTCCTTCTGGATTTACGTAGCCACCATTTCGGCCAGCCATGTCCCTATTGATGGAGCCTCTGTGGGGCAATATCCTCTAACTTCGAGGTGTATGCGTGGTGTTAGTTGGCTGAGGCTCATCTGCAGACCACGCGTACCTTCCTGGGACCTTCTGTGGTCCGGGAAAGTCTGTCAGGTGCCCCATTTGAGCCCTTAAAGTCAGCTTCAGAGAAGCTTCTGACTCTAAAGGTAGATCTTTTTGTGGGTCCTGACATCTCTGTTGCCCCTTCTTGCCTTGACTTTGCCCCTTCATTAGCCAAGACCTCCCTACAGATGTGTCCACTAAAATGCGCGTGAAACAGAACGTGATCATGCAGTACACCACAGTACGCTGTGGTATGTCACTCAGTCAGTCACCGCTGGTGAGACAACACCGTTATGTGGCAGTCGTGTCACATTCTTTGAGCAAACAAACTAATTTCTAAATGTGTAGTGAACATGACATTACATTGAACAGTTAAACGAATTACCCCATCTTGATTGACAATATGTTATTTAAAAGCTAAGGCTCTGATATTTGACCACTGTTTTATTATAGGTTTAATGTTATAGTGACAGTAATTTCATAATTTCATTGAACAGTAATGGAGGCTAGCTGGTACGTCACTCCCCTGGCCTCAAAAGACACACTAGCGACCTACAGTATGCTATAGGCTGTTCACTTTAGGGTTTTCTTTAGCTTTCACCAGCTGCGAGAGCATGTTTCAAAAATAAAAATGTAGCATTATGAAATTGTGGTCATAATATATTGAGAATAAGGTCATAGCATTATGAAAACAAAGTATCATTTGAGAATAATGCATTAATGGTAGAAAAATGGCATGAATATCACAACGATAGAAAATGGAGCCAGCAGCTTAATCAATGCAGGAAATGGATGTTGAGGATTTCATTGAATCTGATTTCTGACTTTTTTTGTTTTCTCGTGTTCTCGACATAATTTTCTTGTGATCGCGACATAACAAAAGTTGTTTTCTTGTGAGCTTGACATTTTTCTGTGTACTCGACATCCATTGTCCTGAAGTCACTGGGTTTTTTGAATGGATTATTGGTTAAATGCTTGAAATTAGGTCTGTGGTTAACACAATCTCAAGATATGTTTATGTTTTATACAACATCATAAAATACATCAGTAATACCCCACGCATTATTTTTTAAAGCTTTTACATGTCTCTAAAATGATGGTTGCTAAGAAGTGGCTAAATGGGACTTCAGAGGCTGTTGGGAATTTAAGCGTTGTCACGATCTCGCCAGCAGAGGGAGCTACAGCGATGATGTGCACGAGCGGCTGGAGAGCGCAAGCACGTGCTTGAAGTATGCATGGACTCTAAGACTGTGTTTACAATGGACATGTGCACTTGTTTTGGTTCCTGTTACGTCCCTGCCCAGTTCAGTTATTGGCGGAGGTGTGAGGGTGTGTTTTGAAGTGTTGCCAGCTGTCAGCAATTAAGATAATTGTGACTGGTTATTTAAACCCCTCGCGTTGCTGCGCACGACGGGCAGTATTAGCGTAGAGTAATGGAGAATTGAAGGAAAGACGGAATGTATAATGGTGCCAGGCGCAGGCGGTAATGTGTCCATGCTCTGTCTAGTTTCCTGTTCCTAGTTTCATGCTCTAGTTAGAAGAGTGTGCAGGCCATAGTTAGGAGAGTGTACATGCCATCGTTAAATGAGTGTTCAGGCCATAGTTAAACGAGTGTTCAGGCCATAGTTAAACGAGTGTTCAGGCCATAGTTAAACGAGTGTTCATGCCTTAGTTAAACGAGTGTTCATGCCTTAGTTAAATGAGTGTTTCCTGCCTTAAGTGTAAATAAAGACTTTACTCCTGTGCTTACTTCCTGTCCTGAGTCCTGTTTCGTAACAGAATACTGCCCCTAAGAACCATGGGAGTAGCAGGAGAACGGAAGAAACATAGAGCCCGGAAGTCTGCGCCAACCGTCCCCACTTTAGACTCAATGTAATTTCCACAGTGGACATTCATGGAGCTTCCAGATCCATTTGATGGGATTTTCACCTACCCAGAATATTTCCTTGTGGATTGCCTGTTCAATTTCGCTAGCCTATTAGACCCCAAGCCTGAGGAGAAGCAATGGCTCCAATTCATGTGGTCCCGGTTCTTTGGACCGGCCCCTCAGTGGGTGCAGCTCCTATTGGATAAGGAATGTAGGAGCCTTGATAGTGTAGAACAGTTCGTGAGAGAATTCATGATGCGGTTTGGGAGTCCGGAAGCGAGGGCTGAGCTAGAACATCTTTTGCGGAGGGTGGTAAGTCTGGCAGGCAAACCTGCCCTGCCGTTTACCCACTACTATATGCAAGCAAAGGAGGTCAACCTGGTGACCTCAGAGTTCCAGCTTGAGACTGGCAGGGAGGTCTCAGCTCCGGAGCTCCAGCCCGAGGTCAACCTGGCGACCTCTGGTCCACCGTCTGAGGTCAACCTGGCGACCTTAGATGATTTTAAAGCATCAGAGCCATAGAATGAAAGAATTAGTAGTACATTCAAGCATTACTTTATATGTTTAAATTGCAACATATTATTGTCTATACTTAATACAACATAACGAAACATCACTGTTTCGTAGACAAAAATATAATCATGACAGTTTTCTAGTGGCCTACAGTATGCTGTACAATTTAGAGTTTTCTTTAGCACGTCTACCTCCCATACCGGTCGACACTGGTTTGAGCCCCACTCTGATCAGGTGGACCAGCTGCAAGAGCACATTTCAAAAATAAGATAATACATTTCTCATAAGAGCTAACAATATTCGTTCAATGTTCTGAAGATGTTCCAATAAAAACAGATGATGATATTTATGATAATTAATTACAGCCATGTAAGAGAGAGAGCACTTTATTTCAGAGCATCTCTATTTGGATAGTTGAAGCAATCTCTATTGCTTTTGAGGCGTGCAGTCTCGCTATGCCTCTGGGCATAACGGCTCACTCCACTAGGGTGGTCACCTCCTCAAAGGCTTTATCTAAGGGGTACCCTTACAGGATGTGTGTGCTGTGGCGGGGTGATCTATGCCTCACACATTCATTCGGTATTAGAGTTTGGCCTTATGGGCCAGCTCATATATGGTTATCTGAGATAATATCTCTACAGGATGGCACTCCCTGAGAGAGTCCTGTTCGCAAGGATATATTGTCTCAAGCCAGAGGGTTGATTAACCTCAGCCAGAACTATAGAAAATGTGAGTCTGGGCCCTGAGGGGCACCAGCTCATAGATTTCGGTCTCTCAACCGAGGTTGTAGAGACCATGTTAAACGCTAGGAACATCAGTGAAACCCAGTAAAATGCGCAATGGCTATAGTCACAGAGTTCTTACAGGAACACTTCTCAGCAAGGTTGGCTCCTTCTACAATTAGGGTCTATGTGGCCCCCATTTCAGCCAGCCATGCCCCTATTGATGGAGCCTCTGTGACAGACCATACCCTCAGTATGATGGAGTGGGTATACTCATTTCCACAGCGTGCAGCTCACGCAAGGTTGATTTTCCTTTGAAAGGGAACAGTTGGGTAACCCTGTTTCCTGACATTGCATGGCTTTGTCATACTGGGGCATGCCTGTGAATCACATTTTCGCTTCAGATAATGGAGGCTAATGACATGGTTTACAGGCACCTTTTTATTTTCACGTGATGAGCAAAATGCCATGCCACCTGACCACAGCAGGCCTATAAATAGGTGTGATTTTATACAGACTTCAAAGGATTTGAAGTCTGTATAAAATCACACATGAAAAATCACACACGAGGGTGCTTCCCACAGCATGAAGCTCTGGCAACGTCTCATTCCCTTCTCAGGGATCAACCCAGACATTTTTCTGTGACAAGTCTACTGTCATATTATGCACAGAGTGCCTGGAGGAGAAAATATTATTTTTATTTTCTAAGCCATTCTTTAATATTTCTTCAATGTTTAATTATCTGCACAAGGCTTAATGTATTGTGTCAACCTTTTCTGTCACAAATGGGAACCAATCTGAACCTTCAGGGTAAGAGAACTTATTTCACTCTTCTTCTTCCTCTGCACTCTTCATAGATTTTTCTATGCAGATACTGCTCAAATTTGCATAAGTTCTTTTTATGTAGATTTTAATATCTTACATCAGCATTGGATGTACAGTATGTATTTAAAAAGACAGAAGGAGGCTGCATACAATTTAAATCACTTTGAACCATTTGTTAGAGATCCTCTGACTAATGAAGTGTTTGTTTTGGAAATTGCAATCAGATGTGTGATTACAGTTCACACAAAACTACACATTAGGCCTGCTCTCTACAGCCACATCCAGGCATTAAACAATAGTCTTCTCTCTCCATCATCATGTTTCATGACCCCTACTAGTGTCCTTACATTAGAGTGAGGGGACACTGTCTTTGTGTGTGACGGTTAAAGATGGCCCTAATGAGCCGAGATCATGTTCCTTCACCGCCACACCATTAAGTGCTAAATGTTCAGAATTGCATTACAGCACAGCTGCTAAGATGAAGAGCGATAAGGTGAAGTACTTCTTTCACTATCTCCTCCCTGGCTGCTTTCTAAAAGGATGAATTATTCATCCATTGAAATCATCAACTGCCAAAGATGAAGGAGCTCTAACCAGCTCTCAAGTGTATTGATTTCTGGAGCATTCACATGTTGGGGGCGAGTAATGGTGACAGTGCAACAGAGGCTGAAATGTGAGAGGCCCAGATAAGGCAAAAGTAGTTTTTGAAAAAGCCTTTTTTTAATCTCCACACAACTATGTCTGCCTGTCAAAGGCAGAAATGTAAAAATAAAGTTGAAAAAAGAGCAATAAAAGAGAGTAAAAGAAAAATACAAAGAAAGACGAATGTCTCTTTAGTGTTTCACAAGCACTTTTAATGTTTAATGTAAAGACAAAGTTATTTATGAAGCAACATAAAAAATATACTGCACTTTAACAAAAATGTTCAAATGTTCAAATACCATATTTCACAAATAAATGGAAATACATTAAGAGAAAATATCTGGGTTAACCCTGTTACCTGAGAAGGGAATGAGACGTTGTGTGAGCTCAATACTGTGGGAAGCACCCTCGTGCGTGACCGGTATCTGAAGCTTGTGTAACATCATGCCTATTTATAGGCCTGCCATGATCAGGTGACGTGGCAATTAAGTGCGTCGCATGATATATAAACAGTACCTGTGAACCACACCGTCAGCATCTATTATCTGAAGCGAAGACGCAATTAACAGGCATGCCACAGTATGACAAAGCTATGCAACATCTTGTTTCCTTTTCAGGGAACAGGCTTACATGCATAACCCAGACGTATCCTTTCAAAGGGAACTTCACATTGCGTGAGCTCAATGCTGTGGGAATGAGAATACCCACTCCATCATACTGAGGGTACGGCCTGTTCAAAAACATCCAAGCCCAAGGGTCACTGCAAGACACTCGAGCCCAGGGCAGAATGTATATCCAGGCTGTAATATCAAATGAATGTGTGCGGTGTAGACAACGCCACTGTAGCACACACATCCTGTAAGGATACCCCGTTGGACAAAGCCTTCGAGAAGGCAACCTCCCTAGTGGAATAAGCCCTTATGCCCAGAGGCGTAGCGAGACCGTGCACCTCATAAGCGATAGAGATTGCTTCGACTAAATAATTAGAGGTGTTAGACCCTTACTGTCGCCTCCAGAGCATACCAGCAGCTGCTCCAACTCACACCACTGGCCCGGAGCAGTGGACGTAAGTACAGAGAGCCCTTACTGGACACAGTTGGTGCAATTTCTCTTGTGCCGGTGTGAGGAACGGAGGAGGGCAGAAAGCCTGCAACACTACTGACTGGGCAGCAGATGTAGGCACTTTAGGAATTTAATCTGGCCTAGGATACAGGAAGGCCTTGGCTAATCCAGGGGCAAAGTCAAGGCAGGAAGGGGCAACAGAGAGAGCTTGTAGATCTCCTACTCACTTGAGAGATGTCAGGGCCAGCAGGAGAGCAACCTTTAGAGTCAGACGCTTCTCAGAGGCTGACTCTAAGTGCTCAAATGGGGCCCTGACATACCTTCCAGGACCACAGAAAGGTCCCAGGAAGGTATGCATGTTCTGCAGATTGGCCTCTGCCACCTGACACCACGCATAAACCTCGAAGTTAGAGGATGTTGCCCCACAGAGGCTCCATCAATAGGGGCAGGGCTGGCCAATTTGGTGGCCACAAAGACTCTGATTGTAGGAGGAGCCAACCCCACTGAGAAACATCCTTGTAAGAGCTCCAAGACTGTAGCTATTGTGCAGTTCACTGGGTCTAGCTGATGTTCCTCACACAACGAGACAAAAAGTTGCCACTTGAGCGCATACAGTTTCCTCATGGATGGTGCTGAAGCATTCAACATGGTCTCTAAAACCTCAATTGTGAGACCAGAATCTATGAGCTGGTGCCCCTCAGGGGTCAGACCCACAGTTTCCATAGTTCTGGCCGAGGGTGATAAAGCAGCCCTCTGACTTAAGACAGTAGATCCTTGCAGATGGGAATCTCCCAAGGAGTGCTGTCTAGCAGGGATATTATCTGTGAGAACCATATTCGAGCTGGCCAATAAGGTGCTACTAGCACAAGACGTAGACAGTCTTGCCAACTCTTGCTTGAACTTGTGGGAGCAGAGCGATCAGGGGAAAAGCATATAGATGTGACCTCAACCACATGTGCATCATAGTGTCCAGCCATAATGGTGCGGGAAGAGTGAGTGCGAACCACAGTGGGCAGTGTGTTGTCTCCTCGGAGGCGAACACATCCACATCCACTTCCACTTGGCTGAACCTCTGCCATATGGACTCCACCACTTGTGGATGGAGCCACCAATCCCTGGACCTCAGCCCCTGCCTCAACAGGATGTCTGCCCCCACATTCCAGTTGCCCAGAATGTACATTGCACTCACTGACAAAAACTTTCCCTCTGCCCAGAGAAGAATTAGTTGAGCCTGTCTGTACATGGAGTGGGAACATAATCCTCCCTGCTGGTCAATATATGAGACCACTGCTGTGTTGTCTGTCACAACTAACACATGGTGACCTCTCAATTAAGGAAGAAAGAATTTCAGTGCTAGAAATATGGCCTACATTTATAGGCGATTTATATGCCACTCCAGGTGAGGGCTGCTCCAGAGACCATGAGCTGGACAGCCATCTAAGACTATGCCCCAGCCCGTGAGGGAGGGGTCTGTCATTACTGTCTTGCAATAGGGAGACACCCCTAGATTGTGACCCATGGGTAGAAACCGGGGAAACCTCCAAATCCTCTGAGCACATAGGCATTGCCACGTGACACTGATTATGCTCAGAGGTTTTGTCTTTGGATGAAACCCCCAACTTTTCAGCCACTGCTGAAATGGTCTCCTGTGCAATAGGCCCATTGGTATGACATTGGCTGCTGCTGCCATAAGCCACAACAGTCTCTTGTAGACTCTGGAGGGATGCCGAGATACAGCTTTATCTTGCTTAATGTTGATAGGATTGACCCTATGCATGTTGGGGATAGAAACACCCTCATCATAGTAGAATCCTTATAACCTCTAGAAAAGTTGTCCTCCGCACTGGAGAAAGCATACTTTTCTGAGGTTCAACCTGAACCCCAAGCTCTTCATGTGGGAGAGAAAAACATCACGATGTTGAATCGCCAGTTTCCTGGATCATGCTAGAATTAACCAGTCATCCATGTAGGTTAGTACACGGATGCCCTGGAGTTGCAATGGAGCCAGAATGACATCCATGCACTTTGTGAAGGTGTGAGGGGATAAAGCTAGCCTGAAGGGAAGAACCCGATATTGGTATGCATTGCCTCCAAACGCAAACCTCAGGAACTTCCTGTGACTGGGCAATATTTCTGTGTGGAAATATGCATCGTTTAGATCTATCATCACAAACCAGTCCTCAAACTGAATCTGTGGAATGATAAGATTGGGCATCGGCATCTTTAACCTGTATGCCCAAAGAGTACAGTTGAGATGAAGCAAATCTAAAATTGGCCTCATACTCCCATCTTTTTTGCAGACCAGGAAATAATGGCTGTAAAAACCTCCCTCCTTCAGGGAACGGGGTATATGTTATATGGCCCCTTTGTCCAAGAGGGGTCTTACTTCCTGCGCTAACATCAGGCTCTGGTCTGTGCTGACTACTGTGGTGAGCACATCTCTGAACGGCGGGGTCGAGCTCTGAACTGGACCCAGTAACCCTTTTCTACGGTAGACAGAACCCATGGAGACACATTTGGCCATAGTTTCCACGCTGCCAGATGGTCTATTAGTGATGTTAACTTTTCCACATTCTATTGGAGAGAAAGCATCAGATTTTCATTGCCCTGTGACAGCTCGCTGACCAGAGAACCCTGAATACTTGGGAAAGCCTTGGCTAGGGGAGGCCTTGCAGTAGTACTGGGGGCTAACTGCCCTAACAACCTCATGTCCCCTGATACGTCCCTCCACGTCCCCTCAGGACCACTCCTGCTTTGTCTGCTTGGCCTTCATAATCATTCTCAGATCAGGCCTATTAGCAGGCTGCGACTGTGGCTGCCCGGTTCCCCTGGCTGTCTGCGGGGGGTAGTGAGCCGCCACATTTGCCTTCTGTGCCTCCCTCGGACTAGCGTTGGCCCGGACTCCACTCGTAGATGCCCGCGTGAACTCAACACAACAGGGAAGGAACTGGCTGTTCCTCGACACAACAGGGAAGGACACAACAGCGCATGTCTCTGGCTCTTCTTCCAGATCCATACGAGATCCCCAGAACCTAAGATCCGCGAGGCTCTGAAACCCAAGTCCCTTCAGCCAAGAAGAGCAAGCTGTGAGCGGAGCTGCCTAATTGTAAGGCGTTCACAATGCACACAGACAAACCTCTCGAGGGCTGCCCTGGTGTGCTCCATCCCTAGACATTTCACACAGAAAGTGTGTCCCATGTGATGAAACGTGAAAGCAAGGCTTAACACACTTCTTGAATTCTCTCTCACTCATACTTTTCTCCTTTATTTTTAAGGGACAAAAAAGTAAATAGATTTTTCTTTCTTTTTTAAAAAGAGAGAGAGGAAATGAAGAGTCTTTTTGTGAGCGTTACACAAACGACCGACATGCAGTCTCACTGAAGATAATAAGGCTGACTACACGGTTCACAGGTGCCGCTGATATATCACGTGATGCACTTAATTGCCATGTCACCTGATCACGGCAGGCCTATAAATAGGCATGATTTTACACAAGCTTCAGATACCAGTCACACGCGAGGGTGCTTCCCACAGCATTGAGCTCACGCAACGTGGAGTTCCCTTTGAAAGTGAACACATGACAAAAGTAGAGAACAATTTCAGAGTCTTGTTATGGGGCTAAATAGAAAATGAAAGTACACTAATTACAACTCCAAATAAAACAAGTTATATGAACAATTATTTTGAGAGCATGGTGTGTAATCATTAATACAATATATTAAATCAAATAATCAATTCAAAAATAATTTCTTAAAAGAAATTTAATGTAACACTATCAAATTACCTAAAAATTTCAAATTAGTAATTTAATTAAGAAAGTAAATGGCAAGACATTCTGTATTTTGCCTTTAGCATTATATATAGATACAGTTGTGCCCAAAGGTTTGCATACCCCTTGCAATTTACACAGATCATCCAGTTCAAAAGTTTACACCCCCGGCTGTTAATGTATCATGTTACCTTCTTGAGGATCAGTGAATGGTTGCACCTTATGTAATAGATATGTAAGAGTCCCTTAGTTATTCTCAGTGAGAAAAGATGGATCTCATCATCATACAGCCGTTGTTGGAAAAGGGTCAAATATGCAGAATATGATGGAAAAGAAAAGAATGTGCAGGACCTGGAGGATTTTTCTGAAGAACAGTGGGCTGTTTAACTGCTCAGGACAAACAAGGGACACATGAAGAACTATCACAAAACAAAAAATCAGTCGAGGATCATCAGGTAACGACACACAGTATTAAGCATCAAGGGTATATAAACTTTTGAATGTGGTAATTTTTTATAAATTCAGCTATTATCTTGTCTTGTGGACTATATGTAAACATCTGTTATGGGAAATAGCATATTCAGGACAGTACTAAATAAAAAACAACATGGGATTTTTACGATCCCTCTTATTTTGTTAAAAGTATTAAGATTTAGCAGATTCTGCAAGGGGTTTGCAAACGTTTGGGCAGTGGTGGCTTGGTGGTTAAGGCTTTACGTTACTGATCAGAAGGGTGGGGGGTTCAAGCTCCAGCACTGCCAGGCTCTGGGTTACTGATCGGAAGGTTGGGAGTTCAAGCCCCAGCACTGCCAAGATGCCACTGTTGGGCCCTTGAGCAAAGCCCTGTATCATGGCTGACCCTGTGCTCTGACCCTGGCTTCCTGACATGCTGGGGTATGCGAAGAATAGAATTTCACTGTGCTGTAATGTATATGTGATTAATAAAAGACTCATTATCATTATCAATCTCTCTCTCTCTCTCTCTATATATA
>JANDJT010000012.1:26981368-26992527 GCA_024331685.1 Stegophilus panzeri | reverse complement strand
TGTGGCGAAGGCCATTGCAACCCAGACTTCTTGTTATTTTTCCATAAGCATAACACTTGGTCATGTCTCTGATACCTATTTTGACTACTCTAAGAAATGCTTGTTTAACATCTCACCCTTGTTATTTTCCACATGACTGAACTTGTGAAGATCCACCCTGGGTGGGCATATTTAGCTTGTTTATCTATGCATATATATACTCTGTATGTATGCCAATAAATTAGACATCTTATCGAAACCTCTCTGAGTGGTGGCGTTCTTTAAGACTCTCCCAGCGCTCGTAAGCTGACAAAGAGAACTTCAGTCAATCCATAAACCTAGAGCTCGGGGACTGAAGGCTGACAAAGGAAGAATATAAGAGTGACCTGTCCACTCTTGATCCTAACAATATATATATATATATATATATATAATAATCACTTCAATTTCTCTGTCAATATAGAAAAAAAAGAAGCACATTTCAAATGACAAATTCCCTTCTGCTTGAGTGTTTCTAGAAAAAATTCAGAATAGAGACAACCCCCAATTTAATAAATATAAACATAAACAAACATGTACAGTAAATGAGCTTTATCAGTTTATCAGGAGTAGACATGACATGGCTTTAATATATGATGGGAAGTAGAATTTGTTCTTACCAAACTGCTTCATATTATTGTAATCTTTCATGTGCAACCCTCAAAAATCTTTATAATATTTACTACATTTTTATGAAAGAGAAAATAGGATTAAAGTCTTTAAATACAGTTGCTGGTTTCCCTAAATGGGTTGGCATTTGTCCTACGGAAAGTGTTACTTTTGTTATAAACTCTTATTTTTGTTGTGAACTGAACATGAGAAAATACAAATTATTCATTCATCCTTTCATTTTCACTAAGAACTTTATTCTCATCAGAGTCATGGTGGATCTGGAGCCTATCCCGGAAACAATGGGCATGAGGTAGGAATACACCATGAATGGGATGCCAGTCCATCATAGGGTGCACACACACACACAAAATTCAACACAAGGGGAAATTTAGCATAGTTAATTCACCTACTGGCATGTTTTTGGGAGGTAGGAGGAAAGCAGAGGATCCCGAAGAAATCCACATGGACACAGGGAGAGCGTGCACAGAAACATCACACAGACAGAAACTTGAGATCAGGACTGAAGCAGAGACCCTGGGGTTGTGAAGCAGCAACAGTACCCACTTCACTGCTGTTCTACCTTAAAATATCTGAAATCTGTAAGATGGAATTGGAACAATAAATCTTGATTTTGAGTATTACAAAAGTTGCTAAAAGAGAGTAAACTTGCTCATAGTAGTCATGGGATGATGATTTTCATAGTAAAATTGCAATGTAAAACTCAGGAGGCATATACTTTTCTATGCCTTAGAGATACTGTACTTTATGCAATGGTTAAGTCTAGAATCTATTCAAGATTCAATTATACATTTTAATTGTTGTTCCCTTTCAAATGGAACTCAATGTTGCATGAGCTTCACACTGTAGGAAGTGCCCTCGCATGTGACTGGTATATGAAGTCTGTGTAAAATCATGCCTATTTATAAGCCATAAAATGTTACCTTTAAACCACGTCATCAGCCTTATTATCTTCAGTGCAGACCGCATGTCGGTTGTCTGTGTGAACGTTCCTAAAAACTCTAAAAACACTGCTCTCTATTTTTTCAGCAATTTGAAGTCTGTGTAAAATCACGCCTATTTATTGGCCTGCCGTAATCATTTTGCAGGTTGCGTCACTATAAAATGGCACCTGTAATCCACGTCATCAGCCTCTATTATCTGAAGTGAAAACACGATTCACAGGCATGCCCCAGTATGAAAAAGCCACGCAACGTCTTGTTCCCTTCTCAGTGAACAAGGTTCCAGTTGTTCCCTTTGAAAGGGAACTCAAAATTGCGTGAGCTTCATGCTGTGGGAATGAGTATACCCAGTCTGTCATACTGAGGGTATGGCCTGTCACAGAGGCTCCATCAGTAGGGGCACAGCTGGCCAAAATTGCAGCCATGTAAACCCTAATTATAGAAGGAGCCAACCTTGCTGAGAAACTTTCTTGTAAGAACTCCAGGACTGTAGCCATTGCACAGTTTACTGGGTTTCACTGACATTCCTAGCGTTTAACATGGTCTCCACAACCTCGGCTCAGAGACCAGAATCTATGAGCTGGTGACCCTCAGGGCCCAGACTCACAGTCTCCATAGTTCCGGCTGAGGGTGAGAAATCAACCCTCTGGCTTGAGACAATAGATCTCTGCAAACAGAAATCTCCCAGAGAGTGCCATCCAGCAGAAATATTATCTCAGAGAACCAAATTTGAGCTGGAAAACTTGCAGCTGCTACTTGCAGCAGACATAGCACAATCTTGGTGAACTCTTGCTAGAGCCTGTGGGAGCAGAGCAATCAGGGGAAAGGCATACAGACATGACCTCGGCCACGTGTGTACCATGGTGTCCAGCCCTGACCTTTATTTTTTGGTGTGGGAAGAGTGAGGGCAAACCACAGCAGGCAGTCTCTTCACATCCACTTCCACTCAGCCGAACCTCTGCCATATGGACTCACCCACTTGTGGATGGAGTCACCAATCTCTAGATCTCAGCCCCTGCCGCGACAGGATGTTTACCCCCACATTTGTTGCCTGGAATGTACATTGCACTTACTGACAAAACTTCCCCTCCACCAGAGAAGAATTAGTTGAGCCTGTCTGAACAGGGGGCGTGAACGTAACCCTCCCTGGTGGTTGATATATGAGACCACCACTGTGTTGTATGTTACAACTAACACATGGTGACCTCTTAATTGAGGAAGAAAGAATTTCAATGCTAGAAATATGGCCCACATTCCTAGTCGACTTATATGCCAATCCAGATGAGGGCCGCTCCAAAGACCGTGAGCTGGACAGCCATCTAAGACTGTGCCCCAGCATGTGAGGGAGGCATCTGTCATTACCGTCTTGTGATAAGTAAGCATAGAGTGTGTAAAAAAAAAAAAGTAAGAAAAGTGTGATCCAAGTTCAGAAACTAGGGACACCTCCAAATACTCAGAGCACATTACTCTCAGAGGACAAAACCCCAGACTTTTCAGCCACCACTGAAATGGTCTCATGTGCAATAGACCCGACGGTATGACGTTGGCTGCTGCTGCCATAAGCCCCAGCAGTCTCTCATAGAGACTGGAGGGGATGCCCAGATCCAGCTTTATCATGCTCAATGTTGATAGGATTGACCCTAGATGTCCTCTGCACTGGAGAAAGCATACTTTTCTTGAGGTTCAACCTGAGCCCCAAGCTCTTCATGTGGGCGAGAACAACATCTCAATGTTGTTCCACTCATGGATGCCCAGGCGAACTCGACACGACGGGGCTGAATGCGGCCTTATGTCAAGCTCACTCAGCAGGTCTGCTCGGTAGGCATACAACACTGCCATTGTATGCAGTGACCCACAAGCAAAACCCACTGCTGCATAGGTCTTGCCCACCCACGCCATGGTGGCCTTACATGGTATGGATGGCAAAGCTGGCACCCCTAAATTACCTGCCATCGATGGAGAGAGGTAGCTCGCAAGTGCCTCCTCCACCTTCGGCATAGCTAAATAGCAATGCCATTCATTCCCCACGATGGCCAAATAATCCGACATCGTGGGGTTATAAATATGGCTTATGTATGGTTTTCCCCAGAAACATAATATTTCGCCAATGCACTTCTGGAAAAAATGGGAGTTTTCTGCGGTGTGAGGGAGATTTATTTTCACTGAGGAGAAAAAAGCTCATCCAGCCTTAGTAATCACTTCAAGCAGCTCTTTATATGCTTGAGAGCTGCTCTCTGTTTTTGGCACACCCTTCTGGCCCCTCAGAGTCAGAGAGGAATTTTTTTTTGGCTTTCCATAGTGGACCGAGGAGTCGCGATGACGGCTCCAAAATCCAAAAAAGAGCCAACCCGAAAGACAGAGCAAGAGATCTCTGGCTCCTCTTCCAGATCCATATGTAATCCCTGGCTGCCTCGGCAGCGGCCGGCCCAGATCCACAAGGCTCTGAAACCCACCTACCTTCAGCTGAGAAGACAGCATGCTGTGAGTGGAACTGCCTAATTGTAAGGCATTCATAATGTTCACAGTCAGTCCTGCCCTGGTGTGCTCCATCCCTAGACATTTCACACAGAAAGAACCCCCCCCCCCCCCATCGTTATGAAACTGGAGCAAGGCATAACACACTTCCTGAATTCTCTCTCATTCATACTTTTCTCTCTCTCTCTCTGTTTTTTAAGGGACAGAAAAGTAAAGAGTTTTTCTTTCGTTTGTTTTGAAAAGACAGAGAGGAAACAAAGAGTCTTTTTGCAAGCATTATACAAATGACCGACATGCAGTCTCGCTGAAGATAATAAGGCTGACAGCACGGGTCACAGGTGCCATTTTTATATCATGCGATGTGCTTAACTGCCACATTACCTGATCACGGCACGCCTATAAATAGGCATGATGTTACACAAGCTTCAGATACCAGCCAGGCTCAAACAATGTTTAGTTAAAGCTCACACAATGTTGAGTTTCCTTTGAATGGGAACATGCATAACTCCATGCAGACAGAAACCTGATCTGAAGATTGGATGCAAAACCCTACCCTTCCTATTACATTTGACAGCAATCAGTCAAGAAAGAAAGAAAGAGAGTGCAGTTGTCTCTGGCAACAGTGCACTACATGCAGGTAATTCTCATACTCTGAATGGGGAGCCCAATGAATCAACTTCAACTGAATCCAAATAAAAAAATCAACTGAATATTGATTAATTTCTGGTAAATTTTGATTTCTGAATTTGGCCCATGTGTTGCAACTATTGATACACAGTGATTTAAAAAAAAATCTAACTAAATGATTATATAATACTAAAGTACTCCATTAAGTTTACCAGTGTTAATGTTTGATCTGAAAACATGGACAATGGAAAAGCAAAACCCATTGTGTAATTCCCATGACCAAGGTGTGTATAGGGGTAGTGTATTTTAGTGCCGTAGCTTTAGCAAGGGCTAAAGTGGTTAGTGCTCCAATGATGCACCAATGCACCAATGATGTGGAGACACACTTCAGCCATGAGATGATCCACTCTGCTGGATACCAGACACAGCCCACCTCAGCCCACCTCTCAATAACAGATAAGAGCCTATCTCTACAACCCAGATACACAAGCAATTTAAGATACACAGCAGTACGGCAGAAAAAAAAGTTTAATGGTCTTTTTTTTTTTTTTTTTTATTTTAACTTTCCACTATCCATCCACAAAAATGTTGATAATATCAAAGGCTGACAAAAATGGGTGGGATATTTTTTCAAAAAAAGAATTGATTTTAAGTAATACTCTTTGTGCTCAGATGACATGGTTTAGAATTTTTTCATACAATTTCTACACTGAAATACTGAATTAGTGCTTTGGACAGTTTAAGAAATAACCCATAATCCTCCATGTTTTCACTATTTTCACCAACAAACCATGCCATACTTAAGTACCTGTGGTGAATTTGGTTTCCTCAAGCCCAGGTATCATGAGAGCTGAACCAGGACATATGGGTGTAGCTAAAAATATTTCACACAATTGACTGATCAAAAAGACATCCTGATTAATGCCACTGGCTGGAATTACTTCTCTACAACACAGTAAGCAATTGTGCTGTGACTGCCAAAGTTTCACACATTTTCAAAAGTCCTTTTTTTTCTGGTGAATTTAATAGTGCAATCCAATTAGTAATTAGTGCAATGTAATTACTAATTAGTTCAGTTTCATGTTTATTTATTTATTTACACACAGCAACAATTTCTTATTGCTGTGTAACTTGATCATACATTTCTTCCATATGATTTATTTAAAATCAGCTAACTTCTATAAACATTGTTTGCACCCTAACACAAAAAATGGCTGGTGCCCATATTAATACATTTCTGGAGCCAAACACATAACATGGAGGTCGCGGTTAGTCCCAGCCTTACCCATCCAATTATTTTGGGAACAAATTGTCAGAGGTTTAAGAAAATTATAGAAATTATAATGGTGGATGGCTCCACAGTGCAGTGAGGTGTGTGGAGCACCTGCTGTGGAGGTGGTGATGGGGCTGTCAATGTCTGTGCTGCATCATGATGACTTGGAGAAGGGGGAGGGCTCTGCCCGCCTACTCACCTCTGTGGGGTTTCCCCTTGGAACAGAAGCATGATGAGTCTCTTCACCACACCTTTGACCAAGCACGAGTAATTGATGGTGAATTACTCATTTGTAAGTCACTTTGGATAAAAGCGTCTGCTAAATGAATAAATGTAAAGGTAAATGTAAATTAATCCAGCCAGAGATGACCCAACTGTTGACTGTCTAAGCTTGTTATATTGCCTGGGCATTTGCACTTCAGTATGCAGGTGGTATATGGCATATAGCAAATATGCCACCCGAAAGCACCATTACCATTACCTTTATTCGAGGTCCCCTTTGAAAGAATAGGAATGGCCATTAGAGAGGTACATGTGAGGGTATCGCAGGACTACACAACATGATATCAAGAAGCAGTGCCTCTTCATAACATCACAGCATGTAGTGTTGTGGACACACTCTTCTGAGTAACCTACCAAGTCGGGGTCATGGAAAGAGATCTTGACTGAACAGTTTTTTTTTTGCAAACTGTATGATTGTTAGGGACTAAAAACCAATTTGCACCAGTGTTTACCATCTGCAAACAGATGGGGAGGTCAAACAGTTAAATTAAATATGATTTAAAATAGTATTGAATAGTAAAAATACCAAGAATGATAGTCCCAATTGTATGACAAGGGTCCTCGGCTATGGCAATTCACACAGGTAGACAAGGTTTTACTACCAAAGACAGGCTCTAAATTACCTGAGAAGTGGCAAGGACACTTTGAGGACATGTGACGAGTTGGATATGAGGTCAGGTAAATGCATTCAGGCAATGCACATCGAATATACCACCACAATCTCCTGAAACCATGGAGAGAGGCAGTTCCTGTGGCTCTGGCAACTGTGGTTCCCAAGAAGCAGGAGCTAGGACCAAGGGTAAGTCTAAAAATCATGGCCCAATTTACACTGCTCCCTTGAGAGCACAGGTTTCAAGGTTGCAAGGAGAATTTTCCAATGTGTTTTCCCTATTACCCAGTCACATAGACCTCATAGAACACCACACAGAGACAACTCTAGGTGTGGATCTATGTAACCACCAATAATGGTTACCTGAAGACATAAAAATGTGGATTGGGATGAACTCAAGGCTATGTTTAACATTGGACTAATTGAGGAGTCCCAAAGTGATTGGAGCAGTCCAGTGGTCTTGGTGCCCAAGGCGGATGGGTCTGTCCAATTTTGTGTGGACTTTAGAAAAGTCAACACAATGTCTAAATTTGGCTCATATCCAACGTCACACAGTTGATGAACCCCTTGTTTAGTTAGGCATGGCTCGCTTTTATCCAATATTAGATTTAACCAATATCTCAAGAAAAAACTTTTATTTCCAGCAATGACTGGCAGCAGCATGTGAGGGCTGTTCTGAGATCCTTCAGATGGCAGGACTCACAGCAAATCCATAGAAGTGTGCAATTATTAGGTGGAAGTATGGTATCTGGGCTTTTACTTGGGCCGTGGGCAGGTGCGTCCCCAGATTGATAAGACAGCAGCAATTGCAGCCTGCCCAAGGCCCAAGACCCAAAAGGGGATGAGGCAGTTTCTGGGGCTGGCTATTACTGGAAGTTTTTACCTAATTTTTTGGAAGTCACCAGCCTGCTGACTGACTTCATTAAAAAGGGAGTGCCAGATCCGGTGCAGTGGATGGAAATGAGTGAGCGGTTTTGTGTGGGGACCCGCTGTTGCATTCTCCTGAATTTTCTCACCCTTTTGTTTTGCAGAGTGATGTGTTGGACAGCAGGCTAAGTGGTAGTTTTGTTCCAGGTGGTGGAGGGGGAGGTATGCTGTACATCAGCCAGAAGCTTTCAGTTAGGGAGACCAAGTAAAGTGAGAGAGAGAGAGAGAGAGAGAGAGAGAGAGAGAGAGAGATAGCAGAGCTTACAAGCCACACACACACACAAGCGTGCACGCGCACGCACGCGCACACACACACACACACACACACACACACACACACACACACACACACAATAATTCACATATAGGGGAAATTTAGCATAGTCGATCCACCTACTGGCATGTTTTTGGGAGGTAGGAGGAAAGCAGAGGACCCAGAGGAAATCCACATGAACACAGGGAGAATGTGCACAGAAACTTCACATGGACAGAAACTTGAGATCAGGATTGAAGCAGGGACCCTGGGGCTGTGAAGCAGCAACAGTACTCACTGCACCACTTAAGAAATCTAAAATCAGTACAATGGAATTGGAAAAATAAAAGCTTGTTTTTGATTATTACAAAAGTTTCTAAAAGAGAGTAAACTTGCTCATAGTAGTCATGTAATGAGGATTTTCATAGTAATATTGCAATGACTTCAAGGAAAATTATCCAAAGTATCCAGATAATTTTCTTCCCTTTTTGAACATACTGTAGGGTGAATATTAAAGACTGATCATACTTTGTTGTTGCAATATTTTCTCACAGGTAAAGCTCAGGAGGCATATACTTTTCTATGCCTTAAGGCCTGTTCACACCGGGACATTTTTCACAGAGCGTTTTTTTTTGTGTGATCACACCCACGTGCTAAATGTGGGCAATGTACTGAATGAAAGTGCATATGCACTCCCTGACAGTAGGTGACGCTTATTGAAAAGCAGAAATACTCCAGTACACAAGGTGGCACATCACCTTGAAATATTGAAGAGTGCCAGTATTTACGTCTTTGCAAAAAGCTGTTCACACACTGGCTAACTGAGATTAATACATAATATCTAAACACCAGCACTCACTACAGCAACTGATATATAATATTTTTTATCTAACATGTTCTATCGAAATGTAAGGTATTTGGTGATTTGGCCACCACAACAAATACTTCATTAAAACTCAATCCTTAAAGTTTTAATTTTAAACAATATATCCTTTTAAAATAAATAATGGTTTGAATTAATTCAAAGTCAAAGCAATAGCATTCACATACATATGGGAAGACCCGGATTTCTTTGGGGAGGGGTTGGGTATAAGGCTATTGTTGCCCATAAATATTAATGTTCCTGCAAATTGTCAAAGTGTTGACTATGAATAGTCTTTTTTTATGGTCACTATGATAATACAATGAGTCATTTTTTAAATAAGATGTCAAGAATACAATAAATATATTTCCAATGAGGTTATTCACATGAATTTTTCACCAGACATCAGTATTAACTCAAGCTATCTGCAAATATTAAGAATATACAACATTGGCAAATGGTCTGCACTTATATAGCGCTTTTTTAGCCTTAGTGGTTCTACAAAGTGCTCTACACTGTCTCATTCACAAATTCTCTCTCTCTCTCTCTCTCTCTCTCTCTCTCGCTCTCACATACACACACACACACACACACACACACACACACACACACACACGAATGGTAGCAGAGCTTGGGGTTCAGTGTCTTGCCCAAGGACACTTCGGCATGTGGAGTCATGTGGCTCAACCAGCTGAGCCACAGCCGCCCCATTAAAGTCCATAAACAAAGTTATGTGTAATAAAGTGGAATGACACAACAAAAAAATATTGAACACGCTAAGAAAAAGCAGTTCTCCAAAGCAAGGTAAGGCAACGAACCAGCTGAAATCTGTAAGTAGTAAGAAATAATTATACCTCCTATCTGTGCAAATTAATGTCAGCTGGGTTAATAAATTGATGTTCTATAAAAAGGTTTGTTGTTACCAAGGTGTCACACTGCTCTCCCAAGACCTTTGCAACCTTATTGTTGCGAAACATATTGATGGAATTGGATACAGACGTATTTCAAAACTGTCATACTACACACTATGTTTGGAGAAGAAATGGCACTGCACATCACCCTAAAAACACTATACCAACAGAGAAGTTTGGAGGTGGAAGCATCATGGTGTGTTGCTGTTTTTCATTGCATGGTACTGGCAGACTTCATATAATTGAAGGAACAGTAAATGGAGCCCTTTACCGGGTGATTCTTGAGAAGAATCAGCTGCCATCCACCAGGATGATGAAGCTAAGAGGTGGATGGAGCTTCTAACAGGACAACAATCCAAAGCATACAGCAAAGAAAACTCTCAACTGGTTTCAGAGAAAAAAATCAAGGCATTAGAATGGCCAAGTCAATTACCTGACTTGAATCTAATTGAACAAGTTTTAAAGACAATATGTTTAGAAGAATGGGCCAAAATCACACACCTGAATACTGTGGCTGATTAATTTCTTCATACAGCATATGTCTTGAAGCTGTCATTACAAACAAAGGATTCTCCACCAAATATTAAATCAATTTCAGTTAGCGTGTTCAATACTTTTTGCTTTTGTCATTCCTCTTTATTTCACATAACGTCCTTTATGGAGTTTAATGTTTGGATTTCTTCATGTTTCTTGAGTTAACACCAAAGTCTAGTGAAAATTTCATGTGAATAGCCTCATTGGAAATATATTTACTGAAAGAAATATTGATGCATTCAATACTTATTTCCCCCACTGTATATGCCATGTGCAAAATAAATACAATGGACTATCAATTAGTGGATTATTATTTGCATATTTCCAAGGAAGAGACAAAGAAAGAAACAATGCTATTTAGTGTAGAAAGTGTAGTCTAGTGTAGAATCACTAGATTGTCATGATTTGGAGACGGAGACGGATGCAAGTGCAGATAAGTTTAATAAAGGTCAAAACAACAACACAAAATACACAAAGACCTTGTGGCAAAACACTATGGCAAAGACTAACCATAAACCAAAGACCTAAACACAGCAACAAAGACAACAGCAAAGAAAAACAAACATAAGACAAGGAGTGTACTGCAAACTGTGGCTATATACACGAGTGCTTGTTAACAAGAATGTGATTCAGGTGCAGGTGGTCATGTGACTGTGATGTAGTGAGGTGCGGTGGCTGCTGGGAACTGTAGTTCAGTGTTCCTTCTCTGATACATGACATAGAATATATGCTTGTAATTTCAGTGTTGTCAAAAAAAAAAAAGCCATAACATCATAAATGAGTCATCAAGTTCTCATAAGCTACTCATTCATTAAA
>JANDJT010000012.1:26950289-26972789 GCA_024331685.1 Stegophilus panzeri | reverse complement strand
TTGGTGGCCATACAGCAACAAGTGGACAGTAGAAAGCACTGCCTCTAATTAGGGGGTGTTTTTTGGAATGTCACCTGGCCAGGAGGAAAGCCATGGGCGACAAACCCTGAGGCCCTGTACCTGCAGACGTAGAAAGAAAAGGTGGAAGAAAAGGTATGCAAATAAAGTAGCCTGTCAGGCCCACTTGACTGCTGAGGCTGCTGACAGCACATTACCTGCCAGTCAATGAGTGGAGAGAGAGAGAGAGAGAGAGAGAGGGAGAGAGAGAGAGAGAGAGGATTGATTCTGTTGTGCTAAACTCAGTAAAATGATGTATCTTCATAAATGATGATCCTTCATAAATTGCAAGAAGTTTGTAATTTTTTCTGTATTATTTGAAAGACTCCTGTCAAACCATTTTTTAATTAAAGTACCTACTGCCCGCTGTTTGTTATTATTTCAACACATACTGAGTAGATGTTCATATCCAAACTTTGTATAATAGTTAAACACACTAGATGTTAGCCATATGTGATCTCCTAAGACAAAATTAAATAGCATAGAAGTACTGAATTGTTGAAACATGGCATATATTATAATGATGCCACAAGGTAACCTACAATAATCTGACCATGCAGTTGTCATGGAGTGAAAATAAGTGGACTATAATGATATTTGCATACAATTACATTGTCATATGATGATGATGACTTTTCCAGACACTAAGGGCTGGACGAAGAGTAGCTGACAAGGAAACTGCTGAAGCTGAATCTGGAGATGAAGAAAGACACCTCAAGACAATGATGAAGACATTCAAACAAGACTTTCCATTTCATTACAAGTATGGTGTCTACTAGATAACTACTTCATCTCTCTTTCTCTCAATTTTTGTTAATCAGACCTCTGGAGGGAACTGTTCTATTCTGCAAATGTCATTAAGACCCCTTCCACTGACATTTAACAATTATGTCAGGTCTAATTGTGCAGAAAACCTATGGCAATTTCAGTACTTCCACTGATTAAATGGAATACATGTGTTTTGAACTTGACACTGAATCATACTCACACAATCTTGTACAATACTTGTACAATCTTCTGGGGGAATTCTGTAGCTGAAAAGCAAATAAAGCTGTGAGACACCTCTTAGGTTTAATGATCATACATTTGCTTCAAACAGTGTCTTTTGTTAACTAATGCCAAATAGGCTTGCTTGTGAATTCTGGCACTGCATGACATAATGTCATAAATAGAAGCAAATTGCATAGCTCCAAACAACAGTAGCAGGAAACTTGCTGTCAGAAGCAATTTATTTAACAGCAAAGAGTTTGGTGTCATGCCATACATTAGAACTAGGTAGGAGGTATCTGAAATTTGAGAGCATAACTGTATGGTTGAAGTGATTCCAATGACAGTATAAGTAACAGAGTATATGTATGCTGACCCAGTAAAAAAAAAAAAAAAAAAAAAAGACTTGATCCACTTTTTTTTCAAGGGGAAAAAGACACTTCACTTCACTAAGTCATTACATCAATTTCTGGAATGTTCCAGTCTGTTTAAAGAGACAGTTAACTTGATATCTGTAAACCTCTGACCCATTGGAATCCTGAAATAATGAATTAAAGTTGAAATAAATCTCTAATCTTTTGTTTTAAAAATTGTGAACAAAGTAGACATCATAATTGAATTGCCAAAAGAAAAGTATGGTAAAATGAAATGTGTGGAGTGAAAAACTGAGATTGACAATTTGTGTTGGTGTGCACAATTGGTTACCAATTCATTACACCATCTACTACCATGTGTTTCCAAACTTATCCACATAGGGCTGGTCTGGCTGCAGGTTTTCCTTCTAGCCAAATAGGAGGTACAGTTTATAATTGATTAGAGACCAAGATGAACTGATTAAACAAGTGGAATCAGGTGTGGCATCTGCTTGGTTAGAATGAGAACATGCAGCCACACTGACCCTTTGTCTATAAGATTGAAAACCCCTGCGTTATACAGTCTGGCAATGGAAAAATACCTCTATAGGAGGAGGAGTGCATTTATGTATATCTATAGCACAATAGGTATGTAATAGCATCTGGTCAGCAATGTTATTTTAGTTTTAATTAGCCAAACAATGCATTTTAAGTAATAGTGAAGTTTGGATAATGATAACAGTTATAACCTTCCCTAGATAGCTACAGTACAGATTGTTAGCAGGGGTGTAACAATATACTCTGGTCATGGTTCTATTCAATTCACAATACTGGCATGACCATTTTGATTTGATTCTCAGAATATCTGATGCAAAATTTGAATTAAGAAAAATTATAAATTAAAATATTATTATTTTTTATTTCTGAATCAAAATTTTGCCAATTTTCAACGTGCAATTTTGCCAGTATAAAGATAATTAATTAAACAATTGCTATGAACAGATGTTCAATATTGTAAAAAAAAAACAAACAAAAAAAACATACATTTATAAATTCTCCCCAAAATTTTGATTGAATAAAGTGTCTTGACCTGGGGACTTTAAAAATTATTGACTGAAACATAATGAGCTCCATAGCATAAATAGAGCTCCAAAGTTGTCAAATGTGGCCAATTTCCACAGCCTCTGGTATTGTTTGAAAGCTCTTTTTAACAATGATAACGATATCACATAACCATGTAATGTATAATGTGTTTTTGTCATTGCAACCTAGAGCATCATGGAATGATCGTTACACCCTTATACTGTATATTAGCCTCATAGATTCAGTGCAAAACTAGTGAACTTTGCACACCAAAAATGTTAGGAGAAAGGTTAGGAAAAAAGGAATATCACATATAGGGTAACTGTAAACTGACTTTTTCCTTGAAGATCTTTTGTCACTGGATGATTTGATTGGAGATAACGCTTCTATTATTATCCACTTAATGCTTAAAGTGGTTGGCCCTTTCAGCTTTAAGCCAGATGCCAGTGTTATCGACTGAGTTTAAACACAATGGGAAAGAAGAGATACAATTACCCTTTTTATTGAAAGACTATATGACTTCTCTGCTGGCTTTGTGTCAATCATATAAATTATACTCTGCCTGGAATCCATAAATATTTCCTTATGGTGCCTGTGCTCTTTTCCCAAAGTCCCAAAAGAATCAGCTATGACACAGAGGGTTTATATTTCCCTGTTTTCAAGCCTGTGTTTCTTTCTTTTTCTCACCTTATAAAGGAATCAGTGGAAAATTGTAAAAATGCAAAAGAAGTCCCATTCCCCAACTGAGGACTTATTGGAGCATGTCGCTATATCTATGAAGATTGAAATAATATGTGGGCTATGACCCCAGGAAGGCACTAATCAGCCTGTGAGAGATAGCCAGAGATAGAGATAATATGTTGCAAAAGTAATGTGGCATACATTACTGTTGGCCCCACAGAAAATGTGATCATTACACCCACCTTTAGAGCCTGAACATAAAAGCACATGTTATACATGCTCTTTCATGCTTGAAGAATGAAACATTTTATACATATTACATGTCTGAAAAAAACTTTAGAACGGCAGAACCTCAAAAGTAAATGCACAGTCTACTATATTATCTCCTTTTCCCTTTCTCTCTGAGATAAAATGATGGCACAGATTGTGCAGGTGTAGTTTTGCTGAAGATTTGTCCAAAATGTGCAAAAATGTAAATAAATAAATTAATTAAATTTATTAAATAATACAAATAATAATAATAGAAATTTAAGGTTTAAAGAGTCTATATTCTATTTAGGAATTAACCTTTCATGATTTCCACTTGCGCTAAGCGCTGGAGCACGCAGCGTGCTCCAAAGTGCAAGCACGCGCTTCCGGGTTTCAGTGGCATTGACTTTGTTTACTTTTGACAGGTGTGTTTTGTTATAGTTTAGGTCCTGCCTCCACCCCTGTATTGTCATTGGCTGTTTCCCCTATGTGTCATCATTAGTCATCATTAGTCTCAGCTGTTTTGTGTTCACCCTTGATTATATTTGTCATTTAAACCCCTCGTGTCTCTTTGTACTTCGCGAAGTATTATGTGATTTTTCCATGTACCGAGGCTTTGTTGATCATGTTTTGGTTCATAGTTTTGATTGTGTTCTTGTCCTTGTTCCTCGATTCCTGTTTAGCCTTGTTTATGCCTATTTGCTGATTGCCTGACCTATTGCCTGTTTTTGACCATGCTATTGTCTCACGGTTTTGGATTTGTCTGCCTGTCTCTCATATAATAAAGAGATCTGCATTTGCATCCCTCCTAACCTCCATTATGTGCTTAAAGTGACAGAATACTTCGCCGTAGAATGGATGCAGCAGAATTTTTTAGAGTTCAAGAGAACCTTTATGAAAAGGAAAAGCCGAGCTGGGAGAAGGAGGGAAAATTCTCCCTAATTAAAAACAATCAAGAATGGCTCGACGTGATGTACTCTGTCATGGGATATGTCCAAGGAGAGCCTTCCATCTCCCACCCTCCCTCCACCACTGTGAATCTCGTCCAGTCTGCCATGTCGACGGAGAACATCGTTCAGCCTCCCTGCTCATCTGAGGACACCTCTCAGTCTCCCTGTTCAGCTGAAGATGTTGCTCTGCCTCCCAGTGTGGCCAAGAGACATCACTACATCAGGCTCCGCTTCGGACATCGCTCCGCCTTCCTGCTTGGCTGAGGACGTCGCTCTGCCTTCCTGCTTGGCTGAGGACGTCACTCTGCCTTCCTGCTCGGCTGAGGATGTTGCTCTGCCATTCTGTTCCACTGAAGATGTCGCTCCTTTTCTTTGCTTCGCTCCATATGTCGTTCCCACTTTCTGCTCCATGGAGGACATCGCTCCCCCCTCATGCTTCTCAAAGAGCATCGCTCCTCCTCCTGGCCTCGGGGAGAACCTTGCTCCCCCCTCTGGCCTCGCAGAGAAATTTGCTCCTCCCTCTGACCTCACGGAGAACTTCGCTCCCCCCTCTAGCATCATGAGGAACGTTGCTTCCCCCTCAGGCTCTGCCTTGAGTTTTGTTCGTCCCTCTGGCTGTGCAGTAGCCATGGCTCCGCATTCAAGCCAGGCTGGGACTGCACCACACCTGAACCTCAGAGAGCACGCCCAGTTCCTATCTGAGGTTGAAGAGATGGCCTCCAAGCCATGTTCCTGTCTGAGGTCGAAGAGACGGCCTCCCAACCCACGTTCCTGTCTGAGGTTGATAAAACAGCTTCCCAAGCCATGTTCCTGTCTGAGATCGAAGAGACGGCCTCTCAGGATAAGTTCATCTCTGAGGCTGATGAGATGGCCTTCCAAGCCATGTTCCTGCCTGAGGTTGAAGAGATGGCCTTCAAATCCATGTTCCTGTCTGAGGTTGAAGAGATGGCCTCTCAAGCCAAGTTCCTGTCTGAGGCTGACGAGATGGCCTTCCAAGCTATGTTCCTGCCTGAGGTCGAAGAGACGGCCTCCCTAGCCACGTTCCTGCCTGAGGGCGACGAGACGGCCTCTCAAGCCATGTTCCTGTCCAAGGGCGACGAGACGCTCTCTCAATCCATGTTCCTATCTGAGGGCGACGAGACGGATAACCAAGTTCTGCTCACTCCTGAGTCTGCTGACATGGACAACCAAGTTCAGCCTGCAGAGCTGATGGAGAACGACACTCCGCCTACAACCTGTTCAGCTGAGGACATTTCTCTGCCTCCTGTTGCAGCCAAGAGCGCCACTTTGCTTCCCTACTCTGCCTCAGACGTCACTAGGCCAGGCTTCTCTATGGACATTGCTCCGCTTTCCCATGCCACTGAGGACGTTGCTCTGCCTTCTCGCCCTGCTGAAGCTGACGACCCAGCTTCCCACATCTGGGTGCTGTCTAGCAACTCCAGTGAGCCTGCCCCAGCCTAATGCCTGCCCTTCTGCTCCTTGAGGAGCCTGCCTTGGGACCTGAGGGCTGTGAACACATTTTGCCCAGAGGGCCAGTACTGCTGCGGGAGGGAGTGTTTTCTGCGCCTTTGGGGGGGGCGGGGTTCTGTCAAGTGCAAGTATGCGCTTCCGGGTTTCAGTGACATTGACTTTGTTTTCTTTTGACACGTGTGTTTTGTTATAGTTTAGGTCCTGTCTCCACCTCTGTTTTGTCATTGGTTGTTTCCTGTAAGTGTCATCATTAGTCTCAGCTGTTTTGTGTTCACCCTTGATTACGTTTGTCATTTAAACCCCTCATGTCTCTCTGTATTTTGTGAAGTATTACGTGAGTTTTCCATGTACCAAGGCTTTTTTCATTGTGTTTTGTTTCATAGTTTTGATACTGTTCTCGTCCACATTTCTCGATTCCTGTTTAACTTTGCTTATGCCCGTTTGCCAATCGCCTGAACTATTGATTGTTTTTGACCATGCTATTGTCTCAGATTTTGGATTTGATGATGACACATGCATCTGAGATGATTTCTGTCTTGTCTCCGCCCCTGTATTTTCATTGGTTGTTTCCCGTGTGCCATCATTGTTCTCAGCTGTCTTGTGTTTCACCCCGATTATGTGTGTTATTTAAACCCCTTATGTATCGATGTACGTCGCGAAGTATTGAGTGTTATCACTGTACCAAGCGTTTGTACCCTGTTCCTCGGATTGTTTCATAGTCTTTGATCTTGTTTCTTGTTTCTCATTACATGCTTTTGCCTTGCCTGTTTAATGCCCATTTGCCAATCGCCTGACCCATTGCCTGTTTCTGACCACGCTTTTGTTTCTCGATTTGGATTTGTCTGCCTGTCTCTCATATAATAAAGCTCTTATCTGCATTTGCATCTGTCCTAACCACAAATATTAAGGCCACAGAAATGTAAAATGTGGGTCCCAGATCACTCATACACTTCAAGAACTGATGGCCTAGTTCCCCACTTATTTGAAAATGTGTGACTAATAAATAACTTTCCTAATGGCATAAGACTTATACCTTCAACTTGGCATCCCATTTTATGGAATTATACCTAAATTCCTCAATTCCTGATCAATCATTTGCTGTGCCAACACCCCAGTTATTGAAAACCAAGAAATTGGAACAAGCCATGATAAACAGCTTCTCTGTCAAGAAAAATTGGTGTAAAATATGTTTGGTCTTGGAAAGTCTCTGCCCTGACAACCTTGGATATGTAAATATATAATACAGTCATATAAATTCTTTCTTATTTTTCCAGTCCATATTTTGCCCTGTGCAAATAAAAATTCAGCACATGAAATGTTAGCTGGCCATAAAAAACTTACAAACAAAAAACAAAACAAAAAAAACCTGCAAACTGTAAACAAATGGCTTGGGCACATCACTAGAACTGAACTAGCACTAAAACTCTTCATGACGTGAATGAGATTTTGTTCTATTTAAATGGTTTGTGTGTGATTGGCCACAGGTGTGCTGATCATTTGACTGGTCATGTTTCAGAGTTTGTAGTACATTTGGCTGTTGGCAAATGAAGTGTTTAACTGTCACTCAAGTTCATACGCCAGGTATTTAGCACTGAAAATAAGGGATGTGTCTATAACATGACAGGAGGGATGCAAATACAATCAAGAAGTTCAGCATAGAACTTGATTTTTTTTTTTTCAGGTACTTTCTTCACAGATGTACGATGTTGTCTGCTGTGGTATTTCTAACAGAAAAAACAATATAAATATTAAGCAGTACCCTTTCCTTCAGGTATATCAGATATAAATGTATGATAAACAGTGGTGCTTGAAAGTTTGTGAAACCTTTGGAATTTTCTATATTACTGCATAAATATGACCTAAAAGGTCATCAGATTTTCAAGTCCTAAAAGTCCTAAAAGTAGACAAAGAGAACCCAATTAAACAAATGTTAAAATATTATACTTGTTCATTTAATTATTGAGGAAAATTATCCAATATCACATATCTGTGAGGTGCAAAAGTATGGGAACCTCTAAGATTAACAGTTAGTTTGATGGTGAAATTAGAGTCAGCTGTTCCCTTTCAAAGGGAGTTGCTTGAACTATAAAACTATAATACTATCAAACTATAATACTACCACCACCATATTTCACAGATCGGATAAGGTTATGCTGGAATGTAGTGTTTTCTTTTCTCCAAACATAACGCTGCTCATTTAAACCAAAAAGTTCTATTTTGGTCTCATCCAGCCACAAAACATTTTTCCAATAGCCTTCTGGCTTGTCCACATCATCATGTTCTTTTTGGAGAGCAGTGGCTTTCTCCTTGCAATATTGACATGCACGCCAATGTTGTTTAGTGTTCTCCTGATGGTGGACTCATGAACATTAACATTAGCCAGTGTGAAAGAGGCCTGTAGGTGACCACATGGCCTACTACAAGTCTTGCTCTTGGAGTGATCTTTGTTGCTCAACCACTATTGGGGAGGGTAACAATGGTCTTGAATTTCCTCCATTAGTACACAATCTGTCCGACTGTGGTTTAGTGGAATCCAAACTATTTAGAGATTGTTTTGTAAACTTTTCCAGCCTGATGAGCATCAACAACTCTTTTTCTGAGGTCCTCAGAAATCTCCTTTGTTCATGACATGATACACTTCAACCAACATGTATTGTGAAGATCAGACTTTAATATATCTCTGTTTTTTAAATAAAACAGGGTGCTCACTCACACCTTATTGTAATCCCATTAATTGACAAAAACTGACTCTACTAACTGCTAATCCTAGAGGTTCACATACTTTTGCCACTCACAAATATGTAATATTGGATTATTTTCCTCAATAAATAAATGACAAAGTATACAATTTTTGTCTCATTTGTTTAACTGACATCTACGTTTAGGACTTGTAAAAATCTGATGACGATTTAGGTCATATTTATGCAGATATATAGAAAATTCAAAAGGGTTGACAATCTTTCAAGCTCCACCGTATTACAGACACCACCGCCCTATGAAACTAACATTGTGAATACAGCTAATGTTCATTTGGATCAGTGGTGAGGACACACTTATGGTCTTTCATCACTGAGGAGGCTTAGGGTTAAAACTTATGTGAGACAAATTCTGTAAAATAACTGATTACATTTGTAGTTTACCTACATCTTGTTTTAAATGAAACTACATCATGATTTCATCATGGTACATAATTTGAATTTGACACAGTGATCCTTTGCAATTTCTGTTAAAGGGATCACCACAATAGTTATGAACTTTATTCTACACTGAATAAATAACAAAGTTTAATGCTGAACCTTTTCACCTTGCAGCACTCAAAGTGCTCTCTGCTGGTGTCACGTATTGGAACGTAATGGAGGTTAGGACGGATGCAATTGCAGATAAGAGCTTTATCAAAGAAAGGCAGGCAGACAAATCCAAATCGGGGAAAAAAAAGTGTGGACAGAAACAGGCAATTGGTCAGGCGATCTGCAAACGGGCATTAAACTGGCAAGGCAAAAGCATGTAATGAGAAACAAGAAACAAGAACAAAGACTAAGAAACAAACCATGGAACAGGGTGCAAACACTTGGTATGGTGATAACAGTCAATACTTCATGACGTACATAGATACACGAGGGGTTTAATGTAATCAGGGGTGACACACATATGGGAAACAACCTATGAAACTACAGGGGCAGAGACAGGACAGAAATCATTACAGATGCATGTGTCAAATGTAAGCAAAGTCAAGATCACTGAAAACCCAGAAGCGTGCGCTCGCGCTTTGAGCTTGTGCATCGAGCTCACGCTTCGGGTTTCCGAGCATGCTGGGTGCTACAGCGCTTAGCGCAAGGGGAAATTGTGACAGCTGGTTTTAATGGGTGATCCTATCTTTAGTTTAGTCCAAGTAGCCATGGTTTCACCACTTGGCTGGTGAAATATGGCCACACAATTATTATAGCTAGTTACAAAATGTCTGAATCAGATGCTTTCCACTAAAATTGAGATGCCTTACCCATTTTGACCAGTAATCAGATGCACTACTTAAACTGATGCACACTATGTAAACTGCTCTGTATACAGTAAATTGCACTCATTCTGTGCATCACTGTGTATAATATCAAAATAAACTGAAAACATTCACTCTATGTGAAAATTGATGCATATTTGCAGCAAAAAGCAACAGTATAATTCTACTAATCACCATTTTGGGTCAATTTAAAAAAAGCCTGTATCAGTATGGTGAGTAAATGGTTCAGGAATTCTGACTAGGAACCAAACTAATTGAATAATATTTCACAGTACAGGGAAAGAGCATTCCTCTCTCTCATTGATAGTAGACTCAGCATTGCTTTGCCATCCATCCAACTTATCCAACATCACTTATCCAACACAGGGTTGTTGGGGAGCCTGGAGCCTATCACAGGGAACTCAGGTTGCAAGACGGGTGACACCCTGGATGGTGTGCCAACCCATCACAGGGCACAATCTCATACATACATTCACACACACATCCCAGGCAGTTATTCCTTGTCATACAAGACCACTTGAATGGATACTTGAATGGACAGTGACCCATAAAACCAAAATTATTCAACAACATGACAGTTCAAACACAGATTTGAAATCACTGTTAAAATCTGACAAATACAGCATAAACATTTTTTTTTTCATTTGTCTGGTGACCATCAGAGCAGGGAGTAGGTCAAATCAAGTGGCTTCCTACAGCATAAATATGTGCTCTAAATGGGGTAAAACATAATACAGTGGGGGAAATAAGTATTGAATGCATCAACATTTTTCAGTAAATATATTTCCAATTAGGCTATTCACATGAAATTTTCACTAGACTTGGGTATTAACTCAAGAAATCCTCACATAAATGAAGTTATGTGTAATAAAGTGGATTGACACAGGAAAAAAGTATTGAACATGCTAACTGAAATTTATTTAATACTTACTGGAGAAGCCTTTGTTTGTAATGACAGCATCAAGAAACTTCCTGTATGAAGAAATTAATCGGCCGCAGTATTCAGGTATGATTTTGGCCTATTCGTCTAAACATATCGTCTTTAAATCTAGTTCAATTGTATTCAAGTCAAGTGATTGACTGGGCCATTCTAACGCCTTGATTTTTTTAAATCTGAAGCCAATCGAGAGTTTCCTTTGCTGTATGCTTTGGATTGTTGTCCTACTGGAAGGTCCACCCACGTCTCATCTTCATCATTCTGGTGGATGGCAGCAGATTCTTCTCAAGAAACTTCCAGTAAAGAGCTCCATTCATCATTCCTTCAATATGAAATCTGCCAATACCATGTGATGAAAAACAGCCTCACACCATGATGCTTCCACCTCCAAACTTCACTGTTGGCATAGTGTTTTAAGGGTGATGTGCAGTGCCATTTCTTCTCCAAACATGGTGTGTAGTATGACAGCCAAAAAGTTAAATTTTGCTCTCGTCTGACCAGACTGCACTCTCCCAGTATTTCATAGGCTTGTCCAAATGAGTTGTAGCAAACTTTAAACAAGCTTTAACATGCCTTTACTTTAGTAATGGAGTATTGTGGGGTGAGCATGAGCAGTGGAGTGCTTTGTGTATTGTTTTCTCTGTGACGATGGTACCTGCTCCCTCCAAGTGTTTCTAGAGCTCTTTCTGAGTGGTTCTTGGCTCTTGGGCTACTCTTCTGACTATTCTTCTGACTCTCTGGTCAGAAATCTTGCCAGGAGCTCCTGTGCGGGGCCGGTTGATGACGGAGTGATGTTGCTTCCACTTGCAGATAATGGCCAAAATGGTGCATACTGGAGGATTCAGAAGTTTTGAGATATGTCTGTATTTGATTCCATCAATATGTTTTGCAACAATAAGGTTGCGAAGGTCTTGGAAGAGCTCTTTGGCTTTACCCATCAAGAGATGTGTCTTGTGTGACACCTTGGTAACGAAAAGCCTTTTTATAGACCATCAATTTACTAACACAGCTGATATTAATTTGCACAGATAGGGGGTATAATTACTTACAGATTTCATCTTTTTCCTTGCCTTATCTTGCCTTATCTTACCTTGGAGAAGTTCATTTTTGTAGTGTGTTCAATACTTTTTTCCTGTGTCATTCCACTTTATTACACATAGCTTTATTTATGGACTTTAATGTTGTGAATTCTTTATATTTCCAGACTTCTTGAGTTAATACTGATGTCTGGTGAAAATTTCATGTGAATAGCCTTATTGGAAATATATTTACTGAAAAAAATGTTGATGTGTCCAATACTTATTTCCCCCTCTGTAGCTTCTACACCCTATGTAACCCACCTGATAGGATATCATTCATGATATGTAAAAAAAATACAGTGACAGCTAAATATATAACATAAACTACAGGTTTAATAATCCTGTATCAAGACTACTTGCTGATTTGCTGATGCTATACAACCAGTCTTGATTGATTTGAAATTGCAAAGCCTGTCAGCAACCAAATGATAGAAATGACCAGATGTCTGTCACAGTTAACACATGGTGACCTCTCATTTGAGGAAGAAAGAATTTCAGTGCTAGAACTAGTGCCTGCACTTCTAGGTGATTTTAAATGCCACTCCAAATGAGGGTCACTCCAGAGACTGTGAGCTTAACAGCCATCTAAGACTGCACCCCAGCCCGTGAGGGAGGTGTCTGTTATTACTGTCTTGCGATAAGGAGATGCCTCTATAGTGTGACCAGAGGCTAGAAACCGGTGACACCTCCAAATTCTCAGAGCACATAGGTATCGCCTCGTGGCACTGTTTATTCTCAGAGGTTTCATCCTCGTATGAAACCCCCAACTTTTCAGCCACCACTGAAACGGTCTCATGTGCAATAGGCCCAATGGTATGACATTGGCTGCTGCTGCCATTAGCAGAACCAGATTTATCTTGCTCAATGTTGATAAGATTGACCCTATGCATGTTGGGGATAGAAATGCCTTTATCGTAGTAGAATCCCATGTAACCCCTAGAAAAGTCCTTTGCACTTGAGAAAGCATACTTTTCTTGAGATTCAACCTAAGCCCCAAACCCCTCATGTGGGTGAGAACAACATCTCAATGTTGAATTGCCAGTTCCGTGGATTGTGCTAGAATTAACCAGTCGTCCAGATAGTTTAGTACACGGATGCCCTGGAGTCACAATGGAGCCAGAAAGGAATCCATGGACTTTGTGAAGGTGCGAGGGGTTAAAGCTAGCCCAAAGGGAAGAACCTGATATTGGTATGCATTGCCTCCAAACGTGGACCTCAGGAACTTGCTGTCACGGGGCGATATTTCTATGTGGAAGTATGCATCTTTTAGATCTATCATCACAAACCAATCCTCGAACTGAATCTGTGGAATGATAAGTTTGAGTGTCAGCATCTAGAACCTGTATGTCTGAAGAGTATGGTTCAGATGATGCAAATCTAAAATTGGCAGCATACTCCCATCTTTTTTGCGGACTAGGAAATAACGACTGTAAAAACCTCCCTCCCTCAGGGAACATGTACATGTACATCTTCTATGACCCCTTTGTCCAAGAGGGATCTTACTTCCTGCTCTAATGTTGGGCTCTGCTCTGTGCTGACTACTATGGTGAGCACACCTCTGAACCGGGGGGGCGAGCTCTGAACTGGACCCGGTAACCCTTTTCCACAGTGGACTGAACCCATCGAGACACATTTGGCAATAGTTACCATGCTGCCAGATGGTTATTTAGTGACGTTAACTCACCATAATGGCTGAATAATCCAACATAACAGGGTTATAAATACAGTTAGTGTATGGTTTTCCCCAGAAGCGTTATATTTCATCATGCACTTCTGGAAAAAAAAGGGGAGTTTTCTGCAGTGTGAGAGAGATTTATTTTCACTGGGGAGCAAGCACTCATCCAGCCTGCTATGAGCCACTTCCTCTTCCCCGGGATTCCCCAGTCTAGATTTAGATTTTCAACTGCCATAATCACTTCATGCAGCTCTTTATATGCTTGAGAGCCGCTCACCCTTCTGGCTCCTCGCCAGAGAGTCAGTGAGGGTTTTTTTTTTTTTTTTTGGCTTTCCATACCAGAAGGAGTAGTCGCGACCCAGAATACAGAGCAAGAAATAGAGCAGCGCTCATCTCCGGCTCCTCATCCTGATCCATACAAGATCCCCAGGACCTGAGCCTCGGCAGCCGTGTATTCTGGGAGTTGGAGTTAGGAAACAGATTTCACCTGACACTAGACTGTTTCCTGTTTGAGCTTAATTTAGGAAAAGACAGTAATTAACTTGGATTTATTATTACTACTTAATTTTTTTTTTTTTTTTACAGAAACTAAAATTCTAATTTTGCCTTAGGCCTAGTGAATGTGGTAGCCAATTCTTACCAGTAAAGTAGGTATGATGGGTTGAGTAAGCAGGGGGCATAAACTGCCAGAAGTACACAGTAAGTACATATAACATATAAATTATAATATTAATAATTATAATCATCATCACCACCACTGATATATTTAGAAATTTTGTAAATGAAATTTTCTTTTATAGCTTAACTAGGTCTATACGGCAAGGTTACTTTAAATTTAAATGATCAGAAAACACTTTTTAACAGTGAACAAATACAGACAGAACCTTATTATTCTGTAAGATCAAATACTGTTTATTTTTATACGTTTATGTTTATACTTTACAAAGTTGCATCAGTCACTTTTTATTGTGGAACTCTTTTTTTGCTGCCAATATTGCTGCTATACTTATTGCTGGTACACTAGAAAATAGTTTACAGTCCATGTTCAGTTTATTTATTGTCCTGTGTACCTATTGTGCTGTTCTGTGTATTTATTCTCCTGCACTCCTTTCACATTGTTGTGTATTGCACTTTATGTAGTGTTGGATACTGTTCTGTGTCACACCATGGTCTTGGAGAAATGGCATTTCATTCCAATGTATACAAGCAATATAGAGGACTGACACTAAAAACCCACTTGACTTGACCTGACAATGTGTAAGCTTGTCTGCTTGCCTCTTACAGTAGTGATGAGCAAGATGGCAGTGTCAACCAACCTAATCATACCTTTTGGGAAGGGGATTTTAAAAGACTACTACTGTTTTGAGAGTGGACTGGTGAATTTTTAAATTGTTAGAAGGTTACATTAATTGCATCCTCAATTTCTCAGAGACAACAATTCATACACACTCCACTTCTAATGATTCTTCTTATGTTTAAATCAAGCATTTTATAAACTCTGTGTCATTGGGAGGCAGACATTACATAATGCAAATGCATTTCTTTCTTATTATTAGGGCTTTTCCAGTAACCTTTGCCATACATAGTCTACAGCAGAAGTCTGAGAACAGTCTGGGGCAACAGAGACAAAGAAATTAAGCAATAGATAAACAAGGCCACAAGGCTCAGCTATGCAGTTAGATTACATGCACCACAAAGCTATACAGTATGTAACTTGAATGCTGCTTTAGACCAGAGTGATCACTTGGGCAGAGGAACGAGGTTCCTCTCTTTCAGGAGCCACTGGTTTGTTGGAGCAGAGTGAGCTTGTCTCTCTTCTTACTGAAAACACACAATATGGAGTGACAGTTCACTTACTTTGTAATGGCCTTCATTTCCATCTCATTCTAGACTTGAGAAGAATTAACTATTTCTTAAAGACTCTACCTTCTTAAAGGCCTCTCTATAGTGCCAAGGATATTCACAAGATTCACAGGCAGACAGCACTGTCACTACTGGCATTCAGTACAGGCATAACTATACTGCTATATGATGTATACTGGGGTGGTTGTGGCTCAGGTGGTAGAGCAGGCTGTCTACTAATCACAGGTTTGGTTTGATTCCCGGCCCACATGTCTCCACTTGGGGTTGCTCCCAATGGCAGGCTTGTGCCTTGCATGGCAGCTCTGCTGTCATTGGTGTGTGACTGTGTGTGTGAATGGGTGAATGAGACACAGTGTAAAGCACTTTGAAGAACTGCTAAGGTTAAAAGGCGCTATATAAATGCAGACCATACTGGTATAATATACTGTGATGGCAGGCCGGCAGCCGGCACACAAAAGAGAAAAAGCACTCCTCCCGCAACTGCTGCCAGGGTGCTGAAAGGACAGCTCCACTTCAGCACCACTAATGTTTTGGACAGCCGGAGCACGTGGCTACAAGGTGGGGCCACAGAAACACACACAGCTCGCGGCTAATGATCAGCATGGCAGCTCTCCACCATCCAGCAGCCGACGGGAGCATATAAATGGGCCTTCCTCCTCTAACAAGGAGGGAGACGATCTCCAAAACACTACTAACATATTGTTCTCTGTTTTTCACAGAAGATACAGCCTCAGAGGAAGACCTCACTCCCTGGCTGCCTCCCTAGAGCTCCCAGACATCCAGAAAAGGCTTCAACCTCTATGGGAGAACACCCCACTCTCTCTACACCCATGACACCAACCCCCAAGCACCTCACTCTATCACCCCTTTTCTCACACACACTTGTGAATAAAACCCTCGAGTTCTGCATCTAAGTGGCCTCCTATGTGTCTGTGCTCAAACCGCCACTGCCTAGGCTCACAGCAACTGGTATACTACTGCTACACTATAGTGCTCCCACTAAGGAGCAGGCCACCCAAGATATGTCCACCATCCTCACACACATTGTAGTGCTCAGTCCCACTGGTAAGTGAAAAAAGATAGTACTGAAACAGTACTAACTGAATAGTACTGAAATAGTACTAACAGGCAATAAGCTACAATCACTGAGAATGCTAGCCACTCTGCCATCCCAAAGAGTCATGTACATTACTACACTGCAAAACAAATTTAGGCAGGCTGTTAGTTGTGGTTGCTGATAAGAATACTTGGATTGTTAACCACCACTGCAAAAATAGACCAAATACTAGAGATATGGAAATTTCAGAAATGGAACCCCAAATACCACATACAGAAATATGTGCTTGACTCAATGAGGGGGCATGAGCCCTAGCACTCTGAAGGAGCATGTTTTTTCTCCAGAAAGGGTTCTGCCTTGAAGCAGTAAGGATAGAACACATGAATCAGCTGGAACTGTGGGTGGTCTACTTAGCACTCCACCATTTTTATTACTGGTTTTGAGGTACCACCACGTACTGGTCCACTTGTTATATGTCATGATGGTCAAATACATCAGTCACCAGGTAGACACGAGATTGGATGACACTCTTTACCTTGCACAGAAGCTACTCAAATGGGCCCCACACATGGTTATACTCACTGAGAGCACCTCACTTTCTGGGATGGCACAATGCTGCAGCAGACGCACTGTCAATGCAGGAGAGTGTCAGGATGTGGTGTCCTAGATCTGTGAAAAGTTTGGCAAGGCACAGGTGGCCCTCATTGTTGATGCCAACAGTGGAAAAATGATACTTTACCAAGTGAAAATATCTTTAATATTTTGAACTTCCAGAAATTTTTTTAAATTGTCAAACTTGAAATTGTCTTGTTCTAGGAGATAATTTGGCTTTTTTTAATTTAAAACAATTTATTTAAAAAAAAAAAAAAAAAAAAAAAAAAAAAAAAGCAAATTGATCTGCCAATAGAATAAGAAAATTAACTTCTGACCCACTTGCAGCTTCCAAATATGAAAACAGATGGCAAGCAGGAATCAATGGCAAACATATTTGCCAAGTTGTTCACTCAACCATCATTGTGTCAATTGGTATCACTTATCACTGACTTGTTGCACAGCTGTATGTTGTGTCTGTTGGGGGAACAACAGATCTGTACATTCACAATACAATGTGATTACATGCTGAATTAAAGTCAATTAGAATATTACTACACATGAACATCACGTGCATATTTTTTCTTTTCAACTTATTTTATTTAATTTTAGTCTGAATTTGATTTGAATTCAAATTTGCTCTCATTGTTACTTATCTATGTAATATTATTAATTTAGAATGTTTGGTTCTATATTTATTGTCTGAAATAGTTTTTTGTTTTCAGGGGAAAGGAAATGATACATTTATACTGCAGGCCTATGTCGTGTTCAGTAATGATAAAGACTTCTATGTAGGAAGCATCTGTGGATGCTTGCTTTGAAAATGTTGTCTTCTCTTTAGACTATGACTGATTTCCTGGTCAATGGCTGAAAGTCACAGGATCAAGGAGTCAAGGAGGCATCCTAGTTCTCCACTGAGAAGCCAGAAACTTTTCACTTGGGAATTTGGTGGACTGCAGTCTGATTGTGGCACCAAATATAGACTCTAGAAATTGTTTTGACTAACAGCATTTAGTCATGTTTCTTTTTTCAGCACTGTCTGTCTACATCCATTTCTGAAAATTATTGTGTTGTACTGGAATGATCTCCTCTGCTTACTAACACATTTTGCTCTTGCCTGTACATGAAATAATGTATGGTCACCAGCTGGTATTCGGCTGATATCTGCCCCACCACCTCCATCCTGCCCCCACCAGGCTTTGGCATCACTTTTAAGCATTCTGGACATGGTTGGATAAGGTGTGACTGTCAGTGTTATTTCTGAGCCTTGTTACCCCAGCCTTTCAATCTGACAGCAGTGCTCCAACCCTAAACAGACAGTGAGGAGAGGGAGAGCGAGAGGGAGAGCAACAATTCCCTGTCAAAGGCAACACACTTATACAGTTCACAGCAACAGGGCATACCTACCCAAAGCAGAAGGACAGCACTGGGACAGCACAATATGTGGTAATATGCCCAGCCATATTTAATTGCCACACATATTAATATTCATGACTCGCAAGATTAGAATAATGGGTTTGTGATATATAAATGATATATAAAAATAGAGCATAAAACACACAAGACAAGTGTATAAAAGATGATACAGGTATGTGATCAATGTTACAGAGAATGGCTCTGTGGGTACAAAGGTGAATAAAAATGTGAAAATGACAGATCTAAGTTCATGTGAAACAAAAACAGGATATTTAACTCCTGCTATCTGTACAGCTGTTACCTGTACCACTACTGTACCATTAGGATGTTTTTTTGTTTGTTTGTTTATTTGAAAACCTTTTGTATCTTTTATGAATAATCAAAGTACATTTACAATATATAGTCAGCATTGTCTGGCAGTATTTTAATATGGTGATTAACTGCATTAATTATGTGTCTTTATTCTCAGATTGAATGAGCTCCAGCAGTCTTCTTTTTGTCAAAAAGTTATATGCCATGCTCAGCAGTGCCGACACCCAGCTGTTAGGCAAACAGAAGTATAGGAACAGTCTAATCTTGAAGTAAATTAATATTTGTTTGCATATCCCTTGCTTGCAATGATTGCATCAAGCATGTGACTTACTAACATGTTACAATATTTTGCTCGCCTACAAATTGGGTGGTCTGATACAAAATGTGTTATGTTCTATGTTGTTTAACACATCTACATATAATACATACATACATATACCAGGAAATAAAAGCTGGAATTCTAAATTCTCTTCTCAAATAATAAATATTCATTTCAAAAACAAATGAGTTGGCCTTGCCATTCCAATAGTTTTGGAATTTACTGTAATATTTTAAAAGGAAATGCTAAATAATCTCTAGCCAAGATATTTTCACCTCCTAAGATGTATTTTTTTTTTTGCAGTGCTGGCATCTGCAAAGGCTTCCACCTGTGCAATTATCATGGCTCTCCTGGAAATTGATTACATGGCTCTCCTGCATTGATTATAGGGGCCTGAATGTCATGAACATCAAATATAGGTACCCACTTCCACTCATACTTTCAGCCCTTATAAAGGTGAAAGGAGCAAAGATCTTCACAAAATTAGACTTGTGTAATGCATACAATATTATTTGTATTGTAGAAGGCAACGAATGTATCTAATCCCTCTGGAAAAGCTCCTTAATGCGATAGAGTCAGCAGATCTCATATTCACTGAGGTCTTCCGACACTACTGCCTACCAGAAACATCATGTTAAAAAGAGAAGTCTAGTTTATGTCACAGGTTTGGAAAGCATTTTGTCAACAACTAAAACTTAATACAGTCTGTCCTCAGGTTCATTGGCCAGGTCAAACATCTTAATCAAGAAGTTAGAAGATTCCTAAGGTCTTACTTCAGCATCAATCCGCATGACTGGAATCATTATCCACTATGGGTCAAGTATGGAAAAACTCACTGAGTAAGTGGAAAGTCCACATATTGTATAAGTTCTGAGTCATTTCTTGTGTGTGCCCTGTTGTGTGAAGGCAGCACAAAAGTAATGGGATACAACCACAATTCCAAAAAAAAGTTGGGATGCTGGGTAAAATGTAGATAAGAACAGACTGCAATGATTTGCAAATCTCATAAACCCATATGTTATTCACAATAGAACATGAAAACATATCAAATGTTTAAACTGAGGAAATGTACCATTTTAAGGAAAACATGAGGTAATTCTGAATTTGATGGCCACAACATGTCTCAAAAAAGTTGGGACAGGGACAACAAAAGGCTGGAAAAGTAAGTGTTACTAAAAAGAAACAGCTGGACAAACATTTTGCAACTAATTAGGTTAATTATCAACAGGTCAGTAACATGATTGGGCATAAAAAGAGTATCTTAGAGAGGCAGAGTCTCTCAGAATTAAAGATGGGATGGAATCTGGATGGAAGTGTATTTTGCTCTAAAACCTGTATATACCTTTCTGCACTGATGGTGCCTTTTCAGATGTGAAAGCTGCCTATTCCATAGGCACTAAGAGATGCAGGCTTTTGAACTGAGTACTGATAAAAAGTGAGCTGGTTCCTCTCCTCTTTAGTCCTCTTTAATTTAAAGGATGCAGCGTCCATGGTTTCCAAAAATAATTTTAAATTTCAATTTGTTTGACCACAGACCAGTGGTGGGCCTCAGTCCATTTTAAATGAGCTTTGGCCCAGAGAAGACGGTGGCATTTCTGGATAATGTTCATATGTGGCCTCTTCTTTGCATAATAGAGCTTTAACCAGCATTTGTGGATGGCATGGCGAACTGTGTTCACAGACACTGAGTTCTGGAGGTGTTTTAGAGCCCATGCAGTGATTTTCATTACAGAATCATGCCTGTTTATAATGCAGTGCCGCCTGAGGGCCCGAAGATCAGAGGCATGCAATATTGATTGTCCTTTGTGCACAGAGATTTCTCCAGATTCTCGGAATCTTGTGATGATATTATGTACTGTAGATGATGAGTTCCCTTTCAAAGGGTATTCCATGTTGTGTTTAGCATAGTACTATGGGAGCACCCTCACGCACGACTGGCATCTGAAGCTTGTGTAAAATCATGCCTATTTATAGACCTGCCATGATAAGGTGACATGGCACTTAAGCGCCTCGCATGACATATATATGGCACCGTCAGCCTTATTGTCTTCAGTGAGACTGCATGTTGATTGTTTGTGTAAAGAAACAAAAAGACACTTCATTTCCTCCCTATCATTTCTCACAATCTGTGGACTTTTCTATCCCTTTAAAAAAACAGAAGAAAAAAAAGGAATGAGCCAAAGAGAAAAATATGAGTGAGAGAATTCAGGAAGTGTGTTATGCCTTGCTCCCGTTTCAACATGAGGAGTAGTGCACACTTTCTGTGTGAAGTGTCTAGGGTGGGGCATGTGACAGCAGCCCTCAAGAGGTCTGAATGTGCATTGTAATGCCTACATTAGGTAGCTCCACTCGCAACTCGCTCTCTTCTCGGAAGCCAAAGCGAGTTGGGTTTCAGAGCCTCACAGGTCTGGGCCGGCCGCTGCCTAGGCAGCTAGCAATCTCAGGGATCTCTTATGGATCCGGAAGAGGAGCCGGAGATGAGCGCTGCTCTATCTCTTGCTCTGTCTTCCGGGTCTGGCTCTCCGCTGGATTTTGAAGCTCACGTCACGAATCCTCCTTCCGCTATGGAAAGAAAAAAAAAAAACACACACACACAAAAATAATAGTAAAAATTCCTCTCTGACTGTGAGGAGCCAGAAGGGTGTGCTAAAAACTGAGAGCAGCATTTAAAGAGCTGCTTGAAGTAATTATTAAGGCTGGATGAACTTTTTTCTCCCCAGTGAAAGTAAATCACTCACACTGCAGAAAACTCCCCTTTCTTCCAGAAGTGCATGACAAAATATCAGGCTTCTGGGGGAAAACCATGCATAAGCCATATTTATAACCCCACGATGTTGGATTATTCGGCCATTGTGGGGAATGAACGGCATGGCTATTTAGCTATGCTGAAGGTGGAGGAGGCACTTGTGAGCTAGCTCTCTCCATCAACGGCAGGTAATTTAGGGGGGCCGGCTTTGCCATCCAAGTCACCGTTTAAGGCCACCGTGGCATTGGTGGGCAAGGCTTATGCAGTAGTAGTCTTGCTTGTGGGTAAATGCAGACAATGACAGTGTTGCAGGCCAACCAAGCAGACCTGCTGAGTGAGCTTGATATATGGCGGCATTCAGCCAGTTCCTTCCCTGTTGTCTTGAGTTCACTCGGGCATCCACGAGTGGAGCCCGGGCCAGCGTTAGTGCGAGGGAAACACAGAAGGCAAGTATGGCAGCCTGCCTACCCCTGCAGACAGCCAGAAGGACCGGGTGGCCACAGTCACGGGCTGCTACTAGCCCTGATCTGAGAATGGTCATAAAGGCCAAGCAGACAAAGAGGAGCGGTCCTGAGGGGCCGTGGACGGATGTATCAGGGGACATGAGGTTGTTAGGGCAGTTAGCCCCCAGTGCTACTGTAGGGCCTCCCCTAGCCAAGGCTG
>JANDJT010000012.1:26898801-26917868 GCA_024331685.1 Stegophilus panzeri | reverse complement strand
TTTGCTACAATGTAAAGTAGTGAGTGTACAGCTTGTGTAACAGTGTAAATTTGCTGTCCCCTCAAAATAACTCAAAATAATTTTTTTTGTTTTTGCTAAGATACATCGCTGGCAGCCTTTCACATATTCCTTGATATCTCTTTCCATTTGAGCACTGTCTGGCAAGGTATAGGGTTCTGGCTTGTCCTTCATTCCCTGCAAGTTCATGCACACCAGAGAGGGCCTTGGACTTTAAGTCTTTGGGTAGGACAAACTGATACCTTTTCTGTCTTGTTGACGGTTCCTTGGTGATCCAATAGAGGATTCCATCCTGAACTTTCAGTTGATGTCACTGCTTGCATATTGTCCATGCTCTCGGAGGTAACCTACTTCTCTCTCGTCTAGATGGCAGCTTGCCCTGCTCCACGAGCAGTAGGACCTCCCCAATGACTGGATCCAATTCCTGGCTATGCGAAGCTCCTCAGTAAAGATGGCTGGGAGCGTGCCTTGTTCTGAGGGTGCCACTTGTGGAAGAATCTTCATAAATTGTACTGCTCTTGCCCCTGCAGCTCTCTCCCACTCAAGGTGAGCTTCACAGACAGACCTGACATCGGAGGAATCCTGATTCCCAGCCGGCTTGTCCCTTGGAGCACCTGCGGTCCCACAGCCTGAATAATCTGCTTGAAGACACTGAACCTTGCACTGGAAAACATCCTGAACTCCTTCCTCCTTTGTTCCCTCAGCTTCTGCCAAAAGATTCTCATATGGCTCACTGATCAACCTTTGGCCCACTGACCTAGCAAAAGGATCTCTACTTAAAGTATCTGCCACAGTATTTTTCGCCCCGGATATATGTTTGATACTGAATGTGTAGGGGGACAACTTGGCCACCCACCGCTTTTCACAAGCATCCAGTTTTGGTTTTGTCATTATATAGGTTAGTGGGTTATTGTCGGTCCACACCGTGAATGCTTGTCCCTTCAACCAATGACTACATTTTTCACAAACACTCCACCTGAGCGCTAGGAATTCCAGATGATGAGCCGGATACCTCTTTTGTGAGCCAGTGAAGGTCTTACTCACAAAGGCAATCGGATGTGCTTTGGTTTCACCTTCCGGTATCTGGGACAAAACTGCCCCAAGACCATCAAGAGAAGCGTCAATGAATAGGATAAGGGGTTTGGAGAAGTCCGGGTGATTCAGGACTGCACAGTTCAGAAGCTTCTCCTTGAGGGGGAGGAAAGCAGAGTCAGTCATCAGTCCAGTCTGTAGGCTTGAGCTTTCTGAAGACACCGAGTTTCTGATTTAACTTTCCCACCTTCCCCCTCCTATTTTGACCAACTGTAAGGGCAAAAAGAGGCTTTGCTATGGACGAACAGTTGGGTATGAAGTGCTTATAGTACAACACCATCCCCAAAAATGACTTTACCCTCCGAACTGAAGGTGTGCAGCTGTCTTCCTCCATTAAATCCCTCTTTGACATTTTCACAATAACTTCTACTTTCTCTGGGTCAACCGTTACCCCGTCACCATCAATAATGTGTCCGAGGAATTTCACGGACCGCCGCAACAGGAATTTTTTTGGTTCAACTTCAGGTTGTGCTCTCTCAGCCTCTGAAAAATGACCTCCAGTCTATTGAAAATGTCCTGTACCACAATATCCTAATACAGTGAACTTGACTAAACTCAACGCTAACTGACGAGAAACTGAGAATGACGCGAAACCTCTGCTACCAATCAGCAAAGAGTGCTATAACACAAATAAAGTACTCCCAACACCAAGAACAGCAAGCTATTAAATAACCACGAAGGATTTTGGTGAAATTAATACATTTTACAGCACAACACATGCCATGAAAAAAAACACAAATAATAAATAAAAAAAATATTTCCTATTTTTCTTGTATCTGTTACACTTGCACTTGAACTTTCTTCTTGTACATACAGGCACTGTATTAACTTAACCTATTCAGTGAAAAGTGTTTCTGGTTGCTACATGTAAAATTCAGATGTCTGTTTACCTGAGAAATATTACATTTAATTCATTTCGTCTCTGATGAAGAAAGCAAACATTGCGCAAGCGTCAATACGGGAAGCAGAAACCCAGATAGCAAGCACATTTGGGCTGATTCCGGTAGAAATGCGCCACTGTCGGCTCAATGATGTTATCGGTGAAAAGGTAATTGCCCAGAGCCCTGCCGACTGCTCACACCACTTCTGGCTGACAGACGGTTTTTGCTATGTGGGCCAATCTCGGCTGAAAGCTGGTGTACTTGTGGCAGGGCCATACTCGGTGTAGCTGTGTGTATCTACTATCAGCCTGAGATCATTAAGTCACAAACGGGCCACAGCTAGAATTAAGGAGCTCAGCCGACTGGAAAAAAAAAGAGTTTTGATGGTTAAGTCAGTTAGGATACTCGAGGCTGCAGTCATTCTTCGTTTTCAAGAGGAATCATTTCAGCTGAAAAAGGTAAGTAATTTAATTGAGTAATTTCAGTCTACAATATTGTTTGATGTTTAAAATGTCAGGAAGAAAATGTTTCTTTTATATCTTTATAATGGTATGTGTAATGGTGACATCAGATGGCATACTAGCAGTTAGCTAGCCAGATAGTTAATTTAGCTAACGTTAATGATGTGTATAAGAGGCAAGAGGACGTGACAAAGTGCCCAAATTGTGTATTCATTCATGCAGTAGATCCTGGTGGTTTATTATTTTAATTTTATGTTTTTAATTATTTGAATAGTTACCTCAGGATAGCTAACGCGCTAATCCTCGGACAAAAATTATGAAACGGGAAGGGGGGAACCTTGATCTCTCAGCTGTTCTTCGGGATAACAGCAGTCGGGAGAGTCGGAGCATTTGGCATCGTCATGACACCTTTTTTATAAAGTTTTTTTAAATTGCTCTACAACTAAGGCACAAACTCTTCGTTTATTCCTTCCCTTTCCTCTTTTACTGCTTTTTATTTTACTTTTTGTTCCGATTGCCTTTTTGTTCCTGAATGTTTGCTTAGAACTTTCTGGAACATGGAGCTAATGCTAATTTAATATGTTCTGTCAGAAAACGCACACAGTTTGCAGCATGCTGTGATCCCGTTATTAGATCATATTGTCCACTTGGCAGTATAACAGACCCGTTGTTCGGCTCAACACTGTATTTCTTATGGCGTTTGTGCAATTCTTAGCCTTAGTCTAGCAACATAAAATTTTTTTTAAAAAATTCTCATTGAGTGATCCTGAAGGGATTGAATAATGTTTAAATGCAACTGTATTTTACAGACAGCTATAAAGAGTGCAGGACCTGGTCAGACCTCCAGTCAGATGCAGAAGTGTCTGGACAAAGACCACCAAAGTGTAAAACATATGGATATTTGTTCAGCACGTCACTATTACAATTCCTTGATGCTTTGAGGTCGTATTTAAAGTTGTATTTTTCATGAAACATTGTAGAATTTGGCAATATAGTCAGTATTTTATAAATGTACATTTAGTTTTGATCAATTTAATTTTTTATTAGGAGCAGTGTCCGGATTGGCCCCCCTGGAGGTCAGGAGCATTGTTTGTTCGACTTAAGGATGTGTGCCGCACCACCCAAACAAATTCTTCCACCTGCCCCTACTGTTAACTTCCCCACAGTTACCCCAAACACTACTTTCACCCCTGTTCCCACCACCACTTTACCAGCAGCACCACCACCACCAGCAGCACACGGATCATTCACAGAGATGCTGCAGAACTGGCAGCCAATGGACGATATACCATGCAATATATATCAGCAAAGATAGAAGCAGTGATGCAACACTGGGAAGGTATAAGAGAGCACCATCTCCATTAATTAGTGTAGATAGGTATAATAAATACATATCCCCAGATAATCTAACAGTACTAGGTTTTCCTTCATAGCCCTACCCCTTTCATTTTGTGAGAGAACTGATTGTCAGAAGTCCCTGATCCATGACTAAGCTTTCTTGATCATGGCACCCTGATTGTAACCAATTAAGTGGCCAAATTCCCTCCATATTGAGCTGAGCTCCAGTACTATAATTTGATGTAATATGTGATGAAAATTTGTTTACATTCACAATATGATAAATCATGCTGTAACAAAAATTTCAAAGACACATGCTAGCTAGATTGTGTATTCCATGTTTGGCCTGTTGTCTGCATTTGAATTTGTTAAGGTACCTGAGACGGAAGCAAGCGCAGATAAGATTAACTACGAAATGCGAGGATCAGGCTGAAGGCATAGTCACAAGGCAGGCAGTGGTCAGACGATCAAGTGAACAGGCAGTACAAGGCTTATGTAGAGAATCATAGTCAAAGAACAAAGCACAATATCCAAAAACTGGGAAAACGAATACGAACAACAAGGCTTGGTAACGACAGAGACGAGGCTGCTGAGCATTTACTTTGTGAGCTAATAATGATCTAACTGTCAGCTAAAGACTGTGTGTGTGCGCGCGCGTGTGTGTGATTGGGTGCAGGTGTCCGTGATCAGAACTCAGGAGAATGTGTGTGTATGGGAAGTGTGGTCCTCATTGGCCATGTTTGTAGTCTGCGTTGCACTCTGGGAATTGTAGTTGCTGGTTTGCTGCAATAGATTGACCCCCCCCACAAAGGGCTCACTCCGGGAGCTGAGTCCTTTCTAGGCCTACCCCTCCACGGTCCTGGTTTCGCTGCGTGAGCGGCATGAAAGTCCTTACACAGGTTTGGGTCCAGAATGTCCTGAGATGGGACCCAGCACTGCTCCTCTGGGCCAAAGTCCTCCCAGTCGACCAGGTATTCCAGCTTACCTCTCCTTACCGGCTCAGGTGTTGAGTCACTTGGCACCACCGTGGCTAATGGACCCGGGATAACTGGTTTAAGGCGTGAGACATGAAATGACGGGGTGATGCCGCTATGATTGGGTAACTCTAGCCTGTACGTGACCTCACTGATTTGTTTACTAATTCTGAAGGGTCCGATATACCTGTGGTTGAGTTTCTTGCATGGCAACGGCTGCTTCAGGTCCTTAGTGGAGAGCCACACTCTGTCACCGGGTTGGTAGTTAGGGTGTTCCCACCAGTGACGATCCGCCTTTCGTTTGGAGGTGCATGTGGCCTGCACTAGGTGTTGGTGTGCACGTCCCCAAACCTGCTCACTCTTGTGGAACCATTCGTCGACTAATGGCGAGTCGGTGGGGTTGGCATTCCATGGGAATAATGGCGGCTGGTAGCCCAAGACGCACTGGAAGGGGGTGAGCTGCGTCGCTGAGTGTTGTAGGGAGTTTTGAGCATATTCCGCCCACGGGATGAATTGGCACCAGTCCTCCGGGTTCATGGCACAAAAGGTCTGGAGGTACCTACCGATTTCTTGATGGGCCCGCTCTACTTGCCCATTAGCCTGTGGGTGGTACCCTGAGGTGAGGTTAACGGTGATGCCCATCTTCTCCATGAAACTGGCCCAGACTCGGTATATAAACTGTGGGCCCCGATCACTCACAATCTCCTCCGGGATTCCAAAGTACCTGAACACATATTGGAACAATAGTTCGGCCGTGGTAAAGGCTGACAGGATGGTGGGTAGTGAGATGAGGTGCAGGGACTTCGAAAATCGATCAATTATCACTAGGATGGTGGTGTTACCCTGTGACTCAGATGGGACCATGGGCATGCTGGAATGGGCAGGGGCTTAAGCTTACCGGTGGGTAGTGTTTGCAGTACCTTGGCCTGGGCACATGTAGAGCATGAGGACACTATACGCTGCACCTCCGTGGACATGTTGGGCCACCAGTACTTCTTGGCCAACAAACGATAGGTACGGTGTACGCCTGGGTGACCTGTTGCCACCGCCATGTGGGCCCAGGTGGTGAGCTCCAGTCAGTGTTGTTCCAGGACAAACTGCTTCCCGAGCGGACACTCTGCAGGGATTTGCGACCTTGGAAAGTGTGTCAGGGCCTGATCCAATGCCCATTCGATGGCACTGATGATGCAGGAGCGGGGTAGAATATAATCAACGTGGACAGCTTGGGTCTCCATACTGTGGAGCCGCGACAGGGCATCGGCCTTGGTGTTCTTTGATCCTGGCCTGTAGGATAAGGTGAACTGAAACCTGGAGAAGAACAGGGACCAGCGGGCTTGGCAGGGCGTGAGACGTTTGGCCGTACATAGATAATCCAGGTTCTTGTGATTGGTGAAAATGACGAACGGGTGCGTGGTGCCCTCCAGCCAATGCCTCCATTCCTCCAGGGTGAGTTTGACCACCAGGAGTTCTCTGTTCCCCACATCGTAGTTGCATTCTGCCGGGGATAGCTTGCGGGAAAAGAATGCCATGGGGTGAATCTTTATTTTGTCTCCTAACCTCTGTGATAGGATGGCCCCCACTCCTGCTTCGGAGGCATCGACCTCCACGACGAAGGGCTTGGAGGGGTCAGGGTGTTTGAGGATGGGAGTGGTGGTGAAGGCTTTCTTGAGCTTGTTGAATGCTTCCTGGGCAGCTGGGGTCCAAGCTAGCCACCTTGGCTTGCCACGTAGGAGGGACGTCAGGGGGTGTGCTATGGTGCTAAATCCTCTAATAAACCGTCGGTAAAAGTTGGCAAAGCCTTAGAACCATTGCAATTCCTTGTTGGTCCATGGTGTGGGCCACTCTACCACCACCTGGACCTTACTTAAGTCCATGGTGACCCCGTTCTGGCTGATGACATAACCTAAGAAGGAGAACGTGTGTCGATGGAACTCACATTTTTCAGCCTTCACGTATAGCTGATGTTGCAGGAGACGTACAAAATCTGCCAGACATGGTTGACATGCTCCTCTAGGGATGCCAAGTAGATCAGGATGTCGTCAATGTACGTGATGACGCTCCGCCCCAGCATGTCTCTTAGAACGTCATTAATGAGGCACTGGAACACTGAGGGGGCGTTAGACAGCCCATAAGGCATGACCAGGTACTCGTAGTGACCTGAGGTGTTACTGAAAGATGTTTTCCACTCGTCCCCCTCCCGGATGCAGACCAGTTGTATGCATCACGTAGGTCTAGCTTGGTGAAAATGGTCGCTGACCTTAATTGTTCGAGGGCTGCAGGTACCAGTGACAAAGGATAACGGTACTTAACAGAAACTTGGTTTAGGCCCCGGTACTCTATGCATGGTCTAAGGCCACCTACCTTCTTCTCCACAAAAAAGAAACCTGCTGAGGCGGGAGACGTGGAAGGTCTGATATATCCCTGTTGGAGCGCCTCCTGAATATACTCCTCCATGGCCTGATGTTCGGCTTGTGAGAGCAGGTACACTCGCCCTCGTGGTGGGCTGGCTCCCAGGAGGATCTCAATAGCGCAATCATAGGTGCGGTGTGGTGGTAATCCACTCGCCCTCTCCTTGCTGAATACTTCCATGAGGTCATGATATTCGGGAGGAATTCAGACTGGAATGGGTGGAGTGGGACTCTCCACTGTCGTGGTTGCTACCAGGATAACAGGGGATTGCAGGCATTTATTGTGGCAATACGGGGACCACTGGATAACTTGTTAGTCCGTCAAAGAAACCTGGGGGTTGTGGAGCTCCAACCACGGGAGGCCTAAAATGATGGGGTGCCGGGCTGAGACAGTGATGTATCGGACTATGATTTCACTATGGAGGGCACTGACCTGGAGTACAAGAGGTGCTGTACAGTGAGAGATGATCCCACCTCCTATGGGGGCCACATCGATAGACTGGATTCAGCGTGGCTGGACTAGGGGATTGACGGGAAGATTCAGGTCATGCACTGTCCTCTGATGGATGAAATTACCGGTGGCTCCTGAGTCTATCAGCGCTGTGAGCACAGTAGACACCCCTGAGTGTTCGATCATAATAGGTAGCACAAATACATGAGTAGGACGTAAATGGTTGGAACGCACCCTTTGGTGCCGGGGTCTGTCATCCCCGCTTTCCCCGGAGGGCTGCGGCTTCTTGAGAGGGTATTGGCAGACGAAGTGGTTTCCCTCTCCGCAGTAAAAGCAGCAGAACTCTCCCTCTCCTCCTCACAAAGCCACGCTTGCCCAAGCTGAATGGGCTCCGCAGCAGCTCCTTGCACGGGGATGTTGAGCTCGTGCGGCATTGGCCGGTTGGTCTGGTGCAAGCGGTCCAGATGAATCGCGAGGTCAGTGAGCGCGTCGAGGGAGAGTTGCTCATCCCGACAGGCTAACTCAGTTAGCCGTCAGTCCCTGATGAAACGCTGTCTTGAGGGCCGGTTCGTTCCATCCACTCCTTTCCGTGATGGTACAAAACTCCAGGGCATATTCCACAGCATCATGTGTGCCTTGTGTGATTTTCATGAACAGAGAGCATTATAGCAGGAGCCCTTTTCATCACTCTGGCTCTCCAGCATACATTTCCAGCATCGGCAGCAGAGGAAACTGCGCGGGGGTCGGCGTGACGCGTATCACTGATTGAGACAACCGAGCCATTTGCTCCGTTAAGCAAGAGATCTGGCTTTGGTGAATGTTTATTGCTTGACCCTGGTCGTTGATAGCTTGACGCCATTCCGGTTCACCTGCTGCTTCATAATTAGGCGAAGTAATCTATTATGGTACCTGAGACAGAAGCAAGAGCAGGTAAGGTTAACTCCGAAATGCGAAGATCAGGCTGAAGGCGTAGTCACAAGGCAGGCAGTGGTCAGACGATCAGGCGAACAGGCAGTACAAGGCTTATGCAGAGAATCATATAGAACAAAGTACAATATCCAAAAACCGGGAAAACAAATACGAACAATAAGGCTTGGTAATGACAGAGACGAGGCTGCTGAGCGTTTACTTTGCGAGCTAATAATGCTCTAACTGTTGCCTAAATAGTGTGTGCGTGTGTGATTGGGTGCAGGTGTCCATGATCAGAACTCGGGAGAACGTGAGCGTGTGTGTGTGTATGGGAAGTGTAGTCCTCGTCGGCCATGTTTGTAGTCTCCGTTGCACTCTGGGAATTGTAGTCACTGGTTCGCTGCGATGTGACAGAATTTCTTTCACATTGTTCTGCTTTCTATTGTTTTTTAAAACTCTTTCTATAAGTACACGGGCCTTCCAAAATCAACTTATCAGACATTTTCCATCAGTATAAACAAATTAATTATTTTATCACCACAAGCCTGTTTCTGTGTGTAGAGTATCGTGACTCTCTGTTTAGCTGTTGGTGTTGGTAAGCAGGTGACTGGGAGAAGGGAAGGGTGTGAGCTCCCTGCTGCACAAACAATTGACACCTCTCCACAATGACACTGGTACAGAGATAAAACAGACAGCACAGCTAAACATTTTTTGATAGCAAAAACACTGTATACAACTGCCACAATAAAATTATAAAATTTAAACCTAGTAGTCTGTATAAAAAAAAGAAATACTTATGAAAAACTACAAATTCTTAAAGCCCTGAATGTTTACTTTCATATGCAATAATAAACACTTCTGAGTGTGTCATCACAAATAAATTCAATGCTGAACACAGATATCCCTAATACAGGCAAAATGAGGTTTTTTTTGGCCTATAGTAAAAAGGGTTACACTATTTGTCTGTCTACAGTTCTAAATGTCTCATGTGCCCTGTGTCAAATAACTTTGCTGCACCTTGATCCTCCAGAATTCTGTATCATTGTATCAGAAAAAGCTTTTAAACATTTCTCGGCTACAGCAACAACAAAGACCTTACATTGCAGTAAAAGAACAACTTATCACTGCTCCTGTTCTACAACATTCTGATCCCTTAAGGCCAATTTAGACTTTTGCATGTGCATCTCTGCATACACTCAAACAGGGTGAAGTATTTATACTTGCACATATATGATCATGTCCTCTAGGACGTGCTCTTGTATGAACCACACCAAAATTTACTGATTACATGGCAAAGAAAAGCTAAAAATAAGAATGCAACTTCTGTGTTTCACTGTAGGAATAATGTGTATAAGATAGCAGTTTGTTTAAAGAAAAAGAAAAAGATACATTATGTGATTAATTAGAAACCAAGTTTATCACTGAAAGTATTTCTGCAGTCTTTTAACTAATCTGTATTCAGCAGTACATGTGGCTTTTGTATTGAAGCACTTAAATTCAACTAATGTTTAAATAAATGATTGTATCAATCACTGATTGACAATGCTTTAGATTTTATTTTTATTGAGTTGCTGTGGTTTACATTACCTACACTGTGTCTTTATTTGGAGTCTGTTAGAAGAAAGAGGAAGTAAAGTGTGCAATCTTGCAGAATTAAACTGGTCAAATGAACTACAGCCATTATAAAGCTTTGCACTTTATATAATATATTTATATTAACACAATATCATGATTGTAGTTTTCTGTAAATAAATCTATTATACAATAATGTGATCAAATTGCCAGGGGCATGCTGGCTTAGTGGTTAGCACATTTGCCTCACACCTCCAGGGTTGGGGGTTTAATTCCAACCACCACCCTGTGTGTGCCAAGTTTGCATGTTGCTGTTTATACAGGTTGCCTCCAGGTACTACAGTTTCCTCCCCAAGTCTAAAGACATGTGTTGTAGGCTGATTGGCATTTGCAAATTGTCTGTAGTGTGTGAACGTGTGCAACTGTGCTCTGTAATGTGTTAGAAATGGTTGTAAACGAGTTCCCATAGAACAAAATTATAATAGTAGCAACTTTGAACTGCTACCTATTAAGGCATTAATGAGTAGATACTATGACTTGAAGTCACACAATATGCATTTCTCATACTAAATGACCACAGAAATTCTGAAATGTAAAAACTGCTCATCAATTTTCAGACCCACTTGGCTAATTTGTTTCAGCGATTTCTTTAATGTATCATTTACCTAGGTACCTGGTTTAAAAAAATACAAAAGCCAATGTTCTGCTATAACTATGTTAGCCTCAGTAGCACTAGATCCAAAGAAGAATCTTGCCAGTCATGTATCATATCTCCAGTGGAATAGGACTTGGAGCTTCGCAAAGAACAGATGTTGTTGTCAACCTAGCAAAATCTTATGTACTTGGGTCCTGGATCAGACTTTTAGTAACACTTTATCCTGGTTAGATGGAATGGTTTGAGATCCTATCCTGGGAACACTGGGTGCGAGGCGGCAATACACCCTGAATGGATGCCATATCATGCCATATTCTGCTCATACCATCCTAACCATACTGAAGTTGATTTCATAACTGCTCTGCCTATATTCAAGGTCACACACTGTGATCATGAATTCTTCAAGGTTTGCAGGAAAGTCCCATCATATAAAACATTGTGACCACTGGGGTACTACTCCAAAGCCACTGAGACACAGTTTACTGCTTTATGAGACGCATGTATTTCACTAAATCCCTATAATTGTCTGATACTGTACCAGTTTGCATCATATTGTAGACCAACATTAATATGCAAAAATCATGCCCAGCGCATGTATTACCTAGTGGACCAACAGGGGTTTAGACCTGAGAGTTGCTAATGGGTTATGTCTGAGGGCTTCCTAGATTCTCATAAATTATTTGCCCTCAGAGCATCTGGCCAACCAGCAAGAAAAGCAGATGTAGTCCGTCACACCAGAAGTGTGTACCAGAAGTTCCAATCATCTGGTTCACTCAACAAATGCACTTGCTGATTATTGATGTGTTGTCTCTTTAAACTCTACTCTCGCCTGAACCTTTTGTGATTTTTTTGCTATTCCCAGAGCATCTTTTCCTTTTTGTATTGTCTAGATCAGTGGTTCTCAATTAGGGGGGCGCGCCTCCCTGGGGGGCATGGAGGGATAGGAAGAGGGGCGCAAATTGTTTTCAAGAAAAATAAACACAGACAGGGCATCATTTGGGTACTCGATGTATTTTATTGCTTTTCAAATAGAATGTGCATAAAACCCTGTGTTCCCTCTCCCTCTGTGTTTTCTTTTTGCTGGGAAGAGGCGGAGCTTAGTCTGCCTTTTATCTAACTGTCAGTGCAGATCAGCGTTGCCAAATTAGCGGCTTTTCAGACCCCTTTAGTGACTTTTTTTTGCAAAAAAAAAAAAAAAAAGTGACAAATCTGGAGACTTTTTGGACAAACCTTAGCAACTTTCCAAATGTTGGCAGTACTGTCCTGCAAGCGTGAGGTCTTGCTTTCCCGCTGCACTCACACCTCTCTCTACATCTGGTCTGTTCAGTGAGTGGCTGAGAGCCGGAGATTTAACAATGTCATGGCTAACGAGATGCGCCCTTCGTCCCAATTTACATCATTTGTATGCGAATGTTTGTAGAATGCAAGATGAATGTAATGCAACATGTTTTACATGTAAACTAGTACACATTATTACAGCCTAGTACTCTTGTTCAAAGTATGTTCATGTTCAATACCTGTCCACTGGTATAGTTTTATAAAAGTCACAAGTTATTTTAAAAAATCATAAAAGTTATGAAAAGTAATTTTAAAAAGTACAAAAACACAAAAGCAAAAAAATCTATCTATCTATCTATCTATCTATCTATCTAACAAAAACAAATTATAGATTAGGTATATATATATATATATATATATATTGACCGATCTTACATAGAATACCTGGTCTCCTCCGGGGGGGGAGGTGCCACATGATAGGGGAGGCTTGGGGGGGCTTCAGTTACAAGGTTGAGAACCTCTGGTCTAGATATATGGTTTGAATATTAGTTGCACTGGACTTCTGCTTCACAAATGTCCACATATGGTTCTTTATCAATCACCAAGCCCACATTGTTACAGCTATTTAGCGATCTGAATTTCTTCTATACATAGTTCAGAGGTAATATATTGTGCATGTAACTGCATTGTGCTGGCTGCCAATGGCGAGTGCTTAAAAAAATAAACAAACAAATAAATAAATAAACCCGGTTTTGTGTGCTGCAAGTGCTTACTTGTGTGATGTACTTGCAAGGAGAAGCAATAAGGATGTATTAAACACAATATTGAAACATAGGTCTGGACTAAGTTTTCGCTAGAGGATACTGTTGGTGGTAGGACTGTTACTTTAACAACTTAATAAACAAACAAATTAATTAATTAACCAGTTGATTAATTAATTAATAACATAAGTAATTTGTTCATTAATCAACCAACAAATTAATTAATTAATTAATTGGTTAGTTAGTTAGTTAGTTAGTTAGTTAATTAATTAATTAATTAATTAAGAGTTGACCTGGACTTGTCTTTGATGCTACACGTAAGGTACTGCATAGTTTTTAGTTTAATGTTTTGAATTAAACCTGCAATTTATAATGAATGTAAACTGGCTTCATCTCAGAAAATAGCTACAGTATATGGATTCATTTGCTGTGTCCTAGTGCAAATGCTTCATATAATTGCTCTTGAGTTTGCCACCACTACCATATTACACAATCAAGGGCCTCAAATATTTTTCTAAAAAGGCATATCTAGGGGAGCAGAGGAGGATAGCTTCAGAGAGGATAAGGAGAGAGAGAGAAAGAAGCAATGCCAGTCAGCTGCTTTCTATGATCCAAAGGGGGTTGTGCTCCTGGTCTTTTTAATTCTCAGAATCTTCTGTCATGGCACTTTATCCCTGCTTGGGAGCTCAGCTCGAGTTTGTGTACTGTCACTTTCTGACATTTCACACAAACTACACCTCAGCACAGTCTGGAATCATTATGTGTTAGGATTTGTGGGAAGAAACTCTCTGAGTGGTATTAAATAAAGGCTTTCTTTAATCTGGAGAGACAAAGGAAGAAGTCATATTAAATTATTACACTGCCAATGCTGGGATGGCTCAGTCTCACACAGCAAAACAGAATGGCCAGTCAAGTAGAAGTGGTTTCTGTTTGAAATGGTTTGTTTTTCAGGCATTTTGCATACTACTGAAAATAACTGATCAAATATAACTGACCTAGTGTCCTGACAAGGTTAAGTTATCCCACAATTACAGAATAAATATTGGAGCATTTCCAATTCAAAAGATTATTAATAATAAAGTCTGAACCATTTGTAGGAAAGTGTAGCAGGTGTTAAACTGTTGTAAAATACTTGTAGAAAAAGAAATTAACAATTGCAGAGAGAAGGCCTTACATTCTTGAATGTGAACCTGTCCTAATACAACAGGTAGGTAATAGATCTAAAATTAGATGTGACTGCTCTGAGAAACCATACCAGTGCCTGGCTCAGATTAATCAGTTAATTACTGCAAATTTCAAGCAGGACTAATAATTTGATCTCAATGGGCAAAAGGCAACAATTGACATGAGGTTAAGTGAACTGTTGATTTTCCTTGTGGAGTACCTTCAAGATAAATATATTGTTTTTTAATTTTTTTTTTATTTTTGTGTACAGTTTATCCATCCCCAATAATTAACTGGGAATGAACAGCCACTGGACTGCTGCTAACTGCATATTTTTTGGGTGCAGGATTATTCTTATAATGATATTGCTGGATTGAGAAACGTTTGAACGTTTGAACAATTCCTCAATACAGATTATTTCAAGTTCCTTTATTTTTATGATGTTCAACTAAAATGACTATTGCAAAACAATTATTTCTGCAGCCTTTCTGACATACATTTGAGTTCATTAGGTTGTTGAAAGGTCACATTCTACTCCTTAATGCCTTGAGCTCCTGGCAGAGGCAATGGGACAACCATGTGTTTGACTACAATGCTCTATTTAACAGTATATACAACCCCAATTCCGAAAAAGTTGGGACTGTATGGAAAATGCTAATAAAAAAAAGATGAGTGATTTGTAAATGTACTTTGACTTGTATTTAAACAACGTATAAAGACAAGGTATTTGATGTTTTACCTAATCAACTGCATAGCTTTTTAAAGGTAAACATTTATTTTGAAATTGATGCATGCAACGCGTTCCAGAAAAGTTGGGACAGGGGCAATTTAGGACTAATACTGATGAGACAAGTTAAAATAAGAAGGTGATGTGAAACAGGTGAGGCAATCATCTAATCGTAGTATATAAGGAGCCTCCAAAAAAGGCCTAGTCCTTCAAGAGCAAGGATGGGTCAAGGCTTGCCAATCTGCCATCAGATGTGTCAGCGAATAATCCAACACTTTGAGAGCAACATTTCCCAAGGACAAATCGGTAGAATTTTGGGCATTTCACCTTCTACAGTGCACAATACAATTTAAGATTCAAGAAATCTGGTGAAATCTCTGTACATAAAGGGCAAGGCTGAAAACCACTTCTGAATGTGCATGATCTCCTATCCCTCAGGCATCACTGTCTTAAAAACTGTCATGAGTCTGTAATGTATAACCTGACATGGGCTCAGAGATACTTTGGTAAACCTTTGTCAACCAACACCATTCACCACTGCATCCACAGATGCAAGTTAAGGCTTTACTATGCAAAGCAGAAGCCATACATCAACACTGTCCAGAAGCACAGTGGAATCATGTTTTGTGGTCTGACTAATCAACATTTCAAATAGTTTTTAGACAAAACAGCTGTTGTGTTCTCAGGGCCACAGAGGAAAAGGACCATCCAAGCTGTTATCAGTGTCAGGTCCAAAAGTCAGTGTCTATCATGCTATGGGGGTGTGTCAGTGCCCATGGCATGGGTACCTTGCACATCTGTGAGGGCACCATTAATGCAGAAAGATATGATTAAGATAAGGAGTCTTTGTTAATCACATATACATTACAGCACAGTGAAATTCTTTTATTTGCATACCCCAGCATGTCAGGAAGCTGGGGTCAGCGCATATCAGAAAGATATGTACAACTTTTGAACCAACATATGCTGCTGTCCAGAGCAGGACAACACCAAACCACATTCTGCCTGGTTTATAAGCACATGGTTGCATAATCAGAGAGTTTGGGTGCTAGCATGGCCTGCCTGCAGCTGTCTCCTATTGAGAATGTGTGGCACATTATGAAGCACAAAATAAGGCAACGAAGGCCCCGTACAGTTGTGCAGCTGAAGAAATGCATAATGGATGAATGGGGGAAAATTCCACTTGTTAAACTTAACCAACTGGTGTCTTCAGTGCCCAAACTCTTAATAAGTGTTACTAAAGGGAAAAGGTGATGTTACACACTCGACTGTCCCAACTTTTTTGGAGTGTGTTGCAGTCAACAGATTTGAAATTAGTGTATATTTTCAAAAATAAATAAAATTCACAAAGTAAAACATCAAATAATGTGTTAATAATGTGTTTTCAATATAGTACAGGGTGAATTCAATTTTCAAATGACTTTTTTTTTTTTTTTGCATCTTCCATACTGTCCCAACTTTTTCGGAATTGAGGTTGTATGATGCCATTATTCTTTACAAGAGCTCATGGTCTGCTAACTGCAAACCCAAAGTATCAATGAACCACCACAACATTTTATATCCATTACCTGACTTCTGCAGGTATCTATATTATTATCTATCTATCTATGTTATAGTTATGTTCGGGCTCCACTCCTGTTTTGTCATTGGTTGTTTCCCGAGTGTGTGCATTATTGTTTTCAGCTGCCCGTGTTTAACCCATGATTATGGTTGTCATTTAAACTCCTCGTGTCTCTGTGCAAATTGCATAATATTGAGTGTATTCTCATTACCAAGTGGTTGTTCCTCGTTTCTCGGTTTGATTCATGTTTATTGACTTTGTTTCTAGTTTTGGATTCTAGCCTTGCCCAGTTTATGCCTGTTTCTAGATCGCTTGACCCACTGTCTGTTTTGACCACGCTTTTATATCATGATTTGGATTTGTCTGCCTGTCTCTCTCTATTAAACATCTTTTACTGCACTTGCATCCATCCTAACCTCCATTACATAAGTTATGTGACAGAATACTATGCCTTAACATGGATGCAGCAGGAAGACAGAGGAGATGTCATGCTAAGCAAACCATCCCCGCCTTTGATTTGATCCAGTTTCGCAATGGACTTTCATAGATCTTCCAGATCGGTTTGATGGGTTTTTTGGCTACCCTGAATATTTTTTGGTTGACTGCCAGACTTATTTCTCGAGCCTAACGGACCCCAAGCCCAGTGAGAAGCAATCGATAAGGTTCGTTGTGTCCCAGTTTGTTGTGTCCCAGTTTTTTGGCGCAGCGTCTAACAGCCATGGGATCCAGGGGACTGGAGAATGTAACTCAGTTTGTGGAACTATTCTTGAAGGAGTTTGGGCATCCAGGGCAGAGCAATGACCTGGATCAACTTTTGAGGGGAGTCAGTGTGACGAACAAGGCTGACCTGCCATTCCACACCTATTATGAGTGGATTGACAGGGCAGCCTCCACAGCTCAGCTTCAGGCCCCGGCCAACAGGGCAGTGGTGGAGGTGATGCCGACCTGCAAGACAGAGGGCCACGGTAACGAGGCCCAGCTACAGCATCCCACATGCAGGAAACTTGGGCTCCATGATTCATATTTCTGCTTTCGGGGATATTTCAAGAGAAGCTGGCATACTCACAAATGGCTCCACAAGAGAGCACCTGCTGAGCTCCAGCCAGAGGTCAACGTGGCAACCTCATATCCAGAGCTCCAGCATGAGACCCATGAGGTGGTCTCACCCACAGAGTTCCTGCCAAAGGTCAATGTGGCGACCTCTGCTTCAGAGCTCCTACTCCAGACCTACGAGGTGGTCTCACGTGTCGAGCTCGAGCCGGAGGTCAACGTAGTGGTCTCATCTCCAGAGCTCCAAACTGAGACCCACAAAGTAGTCTCACCTGCAGATCTCCAGCCGGAGGTCAACGTGGCAACCTCATCCCCAGAGCTCCAGCATGAGACCCACAAGGTGGTCTCATCTCCAGAGCTCTAGCAGAAAGTCAAGTTCCTTTCTGAGGTCAACAAGGTGACCTCCCAAGCCAAGTTCATGTTCAAGGTCGAAGAGACTACCTCTCAAGCCAAGTTCCTGTCCGAGGTCGAAGGGGCAACCTCTCAAGCCAAGTTCCTGTCCGAGGTCGAAGAGACAGCAAACCCAAACTTTGCTCATGCCGAGTTCCTGTCTGAGTTCAAAGAGTTGACTTCTCAATCCAAGTTCCTGTCCGAGGTCGAAGAGACAACCTCTCCAGCCAAGTTCCTGTCCGAGGATGAAGAGACGACCTCTCAAGCCAAGTTCCTGTCCGAGGTCGAAGAGACAACCTCTCAAGCCAAGGTCCTGTCTGAGGTCTAGGGACGACCACTCAAGCCAAGTTCCTGTCCGTGGTCAAAGAGACTATCTCCCAAGAGAAGTTCCTGTCTGAGGTCGATGAGGCGACCTCCCATGCCAAGTTCCAGCTAAAGGTCAATGAGGTGACCTTCCACGCCCCGTTCCAGTCTGGGATCGACGATGTGACCTTCCACGCCATGTTCAGTCTAAGACCGACGTCACAACCAACCGAGTTTTGCTCTCACCGGAGTCTGTTGATACGACCAACCAAGTTTTCCTTATGCCTGAAACCGACATCAAGAGCAACCAGGTTCTGCTCATGCCTGAAACTGACATCAAGACCAACCAGGTTCTGCTCATGCCTGAAACTGACGTCAAGACAAACCAGGTTCTGCTCACGCATGAAACTGACGTCACAAGCAACCAAGTTCTGATCACGCCTGAGTCTGCTGACACGGACAACCAAGTTCTGCTCACGCCCCAGTCTGCTGATGAGGAAGACCAATTTCTGCTCAGGCCCGAGTCTGCTGACAAGGACGACCAAGTTCTGCTCATGCCCGAGTCTGCAGACAAGTTCTACTCAGGCTTGAAGCAGACATCAGGACTAACCAAGTTCTCCTCATGCCTGAAACTGATGACACAACCAACCAAGTTCAGTCTGCAAAGTCGATGGAGAACGACACTCAGACTCTCTGCGTGACTGAGGACACCACTCAGCAACCCTATACAGCTGAGTATGCCACTCAGGCACCCTGTTCTACTGAGGAAGTTTCTCCACCTCCCATTGCAGCCGAGAGCCCCATTTTGCTTCTCTAACCTACCTTGGAAGCCACTACGCCAAGGTTCGCTGAGGACATTGCTCTGTTTTCCTGCTCTGCTGAGGAAGTCGCTCCACCTCTGAGCTCCGCTGAGGATGTCGCTCCGCCTTCCTGCTCCACTGAGGACGTCGCTCTGCTTTCCTGCTCCGCTGAGGACGTCGCTCTGCTTTCCTGCTCCACTGAGGACGTCACTCTGCCTACCTGCTCCACTGAGGACGCCGTTCAGTCTTCCGTTTCAGCTGAAGACAGGGGGTC
>JANDJT010000012.1:26886268-26896814 GCA_024331685.1 Stegophilus panzeri | reverse complement strand
CTGAAGACAGGGGGTCGGGGGGGTTGGGGGGGGGGTGGTTCTGTCACAATTCCCCCTTGAGTCAGCACTGCAATATTGCAGTGTGCTCAGAAAACCGAAGTGCATGCGCATGCACAAGCCAGATGCGCGAGCGCTTAGCGAACGCACACTTTTCAGCCTTCAAAGACAGTGACTTTGTTTACGATGGACAGGTGCTTTTGTTATGGTTATGTTCTGTCTCTGCCCCTGTTTTGTCATTGGTTGTTTTCCGAGTATGTGACATTATTGTTTTCACTGCCCGTGTTTAACCCATGATTACGCTTGTCATTTAAACCCCTCATGTCTCTGTGCAAATTGCATAGTATTGAGTGTATTCTCATTACCAAGCGGTTGTTCCTCGTTTCTCGGTTTGATTCATGTTTATTGACTTGGTTACTCATTTCTCGTTTTGGATTCTAGCCTTGCCCAGTTTATGCCTGTTTGTAGATCACTTGACCCATTGCTTGTTTTGCCCACGCTCTTGTATCATGATTTGGATTTGTCTGCCTGTCTCTCTTCGTTAAACGTCTTTTACTGCACTTGCATCCGTCCTAACCTCCATTACGTAAGTTACGTGACAATAACTAGTGGTTATGATGACAACTATGTAAATATATGTTTTTGAGATACAGACGAGATACAGAACTATGGCTTAAACTTTTTTGTCTTGGTATGGCAAGGCAAATTCTTTAGATTTTTCTATACACTGAACACATTTGGGTTTAAGATCAAAAGATATATATGAGATGGATGATATATCAGAATTTCAGCTTTTATTTACTGATTTTTACATTAAGATGTGTTAAACAATTTAGAACATGTCACCTTTGGTTGCAGACTACCCAAATTTTAGGTGAACAAAAGTATAGTAAGATAGTCTTACAGTAAACAAAACTTAATATTTGGTTGCATATCCCTTGCTTGCAATAACTGCATCAAGCCAGCAATACATTGACATCATCAAACTGTTGCATTCTTATTTGGTGATGCTTTTGGCTTGTACCACAGCTTCTTTTAGTTGTTGTTTGTTTTGCGGGGTTTCTCTTGTCTGTCTTCTCTTCAGGAGGTGAAATGCTGGTCAATTTGGTTAAGATCTGGTGACTGACATGGGCAGTCTAAACCTGTCTACCTGATGAGTAGTTTGCATCTTGTGGTATGGCCTTTATATTTCTGCTCTCAAAGTCTTCTTCAAACAGTGATTTGTGAGACCATCGCCCCTGTCCTGTGGAAGTTGTTGGTGATGTCACTAACTGGTTTCACAATGAATATTTTTGTCAGTATCATCTGAAGATGATCTGATTTGGTTTTGGTGAAAATCGGACAAACGGTATAGAAGGATTTCGAAAAAAAAATAGACTTTTCAGAAATTTCAAAATGGTGGAAAATCTAGTCTAGACAGAAATTGAAACCATTGTATGCTTTAGACTTAGCACGAGCCAAGGAATCAGAGAAATAAAAAAAAATTGTTACTAGTCCTTAAGGTTCAAAAGTTATTAACATAAACATGAGTGCAGCTTTGACCTGTTTGACCTGATCATCAGCTTCTGTTGTTTTCCTTGGCCAACTGCTCATTGTCTGATTGGTGGCATGCCAGTGGTTTCTTTCTGTTTCAGGACATTCCATATTGTTGTATTGTGTATATACCCAATGCTTGTGCAATTGCTTTAATTGATTTTCTCTTTGTTTTCTTAGCTTCAAAATGACTTGTACATTTCATTGTTTGTATTATTTGACTTGTCTGTGTTCACTACATTAAATTCCAATTCCAATTCTGTAAAGCTGTTACATTGAAATTTGAAATACACTTACTATGGGCTCTAAGTCAATCTGTGTGTTACATGCTATGCTGTTGTGGCTTCTTTGGGAACCATTTTCACTGACTGAGCAAAAATAAACACAATATTTGCCCATATTATGTTGGAAATATCAGTTAGTCAAAATTATTGTTTATAGAACTGTTCTATAAAAGCAATATCACACTTGCAATCATGCTGTTGTACTGAATATCAGCATGGCTATTATTCTGCTAAAGGCCACAGGCTGGTACAACAGAGCTCTAGCATTTGCGATATTGCTTAATTACAGACTACATTTTGTTCCTTGAACAGTTGGAATGGAACAGATGGAAATTTCTCATTATGACATGCAACAAAATAGGGTAACAATAAACTAAATGCAAACCAAAAATTAAAACACCAAAAACATGATACTGAACTCTGTATGTTGTTCCACAGTGAATTTGTTACACACTGCCATACACTGTCATAAAGGAAACAATATTTGTAAAAATGTGTACAATAATCATATTGAAGATTTTTAATATAGAAAAAATTTAACAATTAGAATATAAAATATGAATGGCCCTCCACATTGATAAATAAATTGAGCAATTAATAGGTTTTGATTTTAACTGATTTATAGTTGCAATCAAAATTATTAAACCCCCATTACAAATCAAAATTTGTCAAAATTTACACACTTTCAGCTGTTTGCAATGAACAAATCAAACAAAAGCAATTGAAATAGTTAAACACAATGAATGCTTCAAGTGGTTTCCCCAAATTCAACTGAAAATGCAACTTATTACTTCTCCAGTTTCAAAATTATTCAACCCCTTCATGGCAAGCATCTTTAGTACTTAGTAGAGCACCCTTTTGCTGTTATGACCTGCTGCAAACGAGATGCATAGCTTCTGGCAGCATTCCTGAAGAATGTTAGCCCATTCCTCATGAGCAATGGCCTCCAGTTCAATAATATTCTTTGCTTTGCGTGCTGCAACCACCTTCTTCAGATCCCACCAGAGATTTTCTAGGGACTTCAATTCAGGTGACTGTGATGGCCCTGTAGAATCTTCCAGGACTACTTCTGAAACCAAGCCTTGGTGGAATTTGAAGTATGCTGGGATCATTGTCCTGTTGGAAGGTCCAATGATGCCCAAGTTTCAGCTTCCTCACAGATGGCATGACGTTTTCTCCTAGGATTTCCTGTTACATCATTGAATCTTGCCTTCCACACACTACAGGTTTCCAGTGCCAGAGGATCCAGACATACCGCTCATCCGTCGTGCCAAAAAGTTGTTTCATCGCTCCACAGAACAGAATCCCAAAACTTCTGTGGCTTATTTATATGACTTTGAGCCAACTTTTCTTATGATATTGTCAGTAGTGGTGTACGTCTCTTAATTCTGGCATGGAAACCTTCTGTGTTAAGTATGCACTAGGGATGTACCAAATGTTCGGCAACCGAAATTATTAAAATTATTAAATAAATTTGACCGAACAATGACGTGTTGATGACGCGACCAAATAGCCTAGCAACCAGAGTGAGACGCGCGAATGTCACGATCTTGGCGCTCGGAGAGATGAGGGGGCGCGCGCATGCATGATCTACGTGCACGAGTGCTCAGCAAGCGCATGCTCTTCGGATGTTGGCAACCGTGACATTGTTTACTGTGGACATGTGCGTTTGTTTTCTCATTGGTTGTTCAGGGGTGTGGCTTTATTGTTTTTAGATGCCAGCGCTTAGTGCTGATTATATTCGGGATATATACCGCTCGTGTCCCTGTACACCTCGCCAAGTATTCTGTCACGTCGCGAGACGTAAGGGAGTAGAGTACAGAAGCAGGTGCAGGTAAAGACGTATTTATTTAAGGGCAGGCAGACAAATCCAAAAAAATATAGTCAAGACAGGCAAAGGGTCGGGCAATCGGCAAACAGGCATAAACGGGGCAAAGCAGGAATCAGTGTCACGGTCACAGAAAACAGGGTCAAAACACAAAACAAGAAACATGAACTAGTACTATGGACTGGGAGCGGAAAAACCAGCGGGGACTAAATGAACTAATCTATAGTTTAAACTAACTAAATCTATCAAGGAACATACCATTAACAACGTATCTAACTATACTATATCTACTATAATACTCCGTGAGGTGTACAGGGACACGAGCGGGATATATCCCAAATATAAATAAGCGTAAATAACCGAATATAACCATTTTTTGCACTCTTGTCAATGCACTTTTTTGTTGTAGGCTACAGAGTGTTACATTCTTTCAGAAGTCAGTTATAGGCCTAACATAGGTTATTCAAGAGGGGCTCAAAGATGACCACATAAAAATATCTTTATTTTACTAATTTATTTATTTAAAGTTATATTGTGCCTTGTTGGTAGCCTATGCCTGCTGGAATGAGAAAAAAAAAAAGTGTTCAGTGTTAAATATTTTTAAATTGTAGTTTTGTAATTGATTTTTTTTCTTTGAAAAGCAAGACAAAATAGTAAAAATCACATTTTGACACTTATTTATGCAATGGTGAAAAAAATGGCAAAATAAATGGAAAAAAAAACACGAAAAAACGGGTTTGGTATTCGGCCAAGTTATTCATTATATTCGGCTTCGGCTAAGAATTTTCATTTCGGTGTATCCCTAGTATGCACCATACTGTGCTCACTGAAACCTCAGTGCCTGTTGCCACCAAGTCTTGCTGCAGGTCTTTTGCAGTCACTCGAGGGGTTTTTCACAACCTGCCATCTCAGGTTGCAGTTGATAGCTTCCTTTTTCTGCCCTGTCCCAGTATTTCATACATTTTCTGCCTCTAGCCAGTTCAGGTATTTCATGTGTTCCAGCTCAGGCACACCTGGTGCAATTAATGAAGCCCTTGATTAGTTGCATCAGGTTTACTTGAGACAACACCTGTTTTGCATATTTGTGCTGTTGTGAGGGATTCTATTGAGGGAGTTTAATAATTTTGAGAGAGGAGAAGTCTCTTAAAGGAGAAGTCACTTAAAGGAGCATGGATTTAGCGTGAGTGAGTATAGTCGTGGATGGGGGCATGAGAGCTGAGCATGGAGCAGGAGATCCACGGTGAGGCGGAGCTGAGCATAGCAGGAAGTGAGCCAACAGTGAGCAGGCAGGCAGTCTGAGCAGTTAACCTGGAGCACACGGAAAAACAAATCAGATAAGCATGAGGAAACTCAACAACAAAGACCGTTAGCATTAACACAGCAAACAATCACGAAGAAAACAGGAAGTGTACTGTACTGAAGCTGGAACAATCTGGCGATAATTGGTTGAAGAAGGGGGGTTTATATACACTGCTGATTGATGAGCTGATGAGAAGCAGGTGATCAATCAGATGGCCTGAGAAGTGGAGCTCTATGCCCAGAAAAAAAACACACACACACACACACACACACACAAACTAACACAATGGTTCTCAACCAGGGGGGTGTGGAGAGATCGGAAGGGGGGTGCAATTTTTTTTTTTAAATTCACAGACATTGCATCATTTGGGTCCTCGGTGCATTTTATTGCTTTTCAAATAGGATGTGCATAAATTGAAAAACGCCGCGTTCTTTCTCCTGTATTTTCTTTTTGCTGGAGAGAGGCGGAGCTTAACCTGCCTTTTATGTAGCTGTCAGTGCAGACCAGTGTTGCTAACTTAGCGGCTTTAAAAAAAAAAAAAAAAAAAAGTAAAATAGTCCATGTTATTACAGCCTAGTTCTCTTGTTCAAAGTAGTTATAGTGTTCAGACACATTTTTGATCATTCATGTTCCATACCTGTCCGTTATATAGTTTTATAAAAGTCATAAAAGTTATTTTTAAAAATCATAAAAGTTATGAAAAATAATATAAAAAATACAAAAACACAAAGGCAAGAAAATCTATATAAAATCTATCTATCTATCTATCTATCTATCGATCTATCTATCTATCAATCAATCAAAAACAGATTTGATAGATATAGATAGATAGCTAGATAGATCAATAGATTTTATATAGCACAGGTAATCATTATACCTGGTCTCCTCCAATATGGGGGGGCGTGCCACATGGTAGGGAAGGCTTGGGGGGGCTTTAGTTGCAAAAGGTTGAGAACCTCTGCACTAACAGAAACACAAGGGAGAGAAAACGCAGGGAAAAACAGGAAACACAGGAAAATGCACAGGCTTCTGGCTGGATCATGACAGTACCCTCTTCTCAATGGGAACCTTGTCAGGGTGGGCCCAGTGGAATTCCTGAATGAGAGAGGAGTCCAGAATAAGGGATCATGGTATCCAGGTCTGCTCCGTAACCCTCCCAGTCCACAAGATATTGCAGACCCCTTCCCCTATGGCGCACATCCAGCAGTCCCCTGACAATGTAGGCAGGGTGATCATCCATGACCCGGGTGAGTGGACGGGGGTCGGTTGGGAGGCTCAAGGGGCTGATGTGAACTGGCTTGAGCTGTCTTCCACTCATCCCCCTCTTTAATCCGGACAAGATGGTAGGCGTTACACAGGTCCAACTCTGTGAAGATGGTGCCCTCCTGCAGCAGTTCAAAGGCAGAGTTGAGGAGTGGAAGGGGGTACTTATTTTTTACTGTGATGTTGTTGAGGGCCCAACAGTCGATGCAAGGACAGAGGGTCTTGTCCTTCTTTGCCACAAAGAAGAAGCCAGCACCCAGGGGGGAGGAGGAGAGGGCCAAGAGGGACTCTGAGATGTATTTCATGCAGAGAAAGCAGAGAGGCAGAAGGGACCCCAGTTGACAACCCTCCCAGCAGACCAGTCTATTTGGGGTTGTGCTTTGTTAACCAGGAGTGACCCAAAACCAGGGGGTGCTTGGGGAGGAGATGAGTTTGAACAGACTTGTTCTTGGTAGTTACCAGAGAGTACCAGAAGCAATGGAGTGGTGTGATGAGTGACCTTGGCAAAGAACCTCCTGTCCAGCACAGTAACCATCACTAGGAGATTAAGAGGTTCTATGGGGAGGCCAGTCTGGGATGCTAACTCCAGATCCAGGAAACTGTCCTCTGCGCTAGGGTCAATCAGGGGAGTAGGCCCTCCCTTTAGAGCAGAGAGGACAGATGGCGATGAAGTGGCCTAACTGACCACAGTAGATACTCACCCCATCCTGGAGCTGGCAGTCACACTCAGCCGGGGTGAGCCGGGCCTGTTGGGGGGGGGGATGACTTGAGGACTGGGCTGAGGCTCCTTGGCCGGGTTGATGGACAAATGGGGAGGCAGATGAGGGATTTGGGACCAGCTCATTCCACCCAGACACGGCAGCCAGGACACGGAGATCAACTGAATACTCTGCCACACTACAGGATCTTTGGCGTGGGAAAGCAGATGCTTGGCAGTCTCCTTCCCTTGCACTGGGTGGTCACAAACCCTCTGAAGCTCGTCAGTGAAGGAGCTGAGGGAGGACCACAGAGCTGGCTGCCTGTCCCAGATGGCAGTGGCCCAGGCTATGCCATCTCCCCTCAGTAGCCACATGATTTTGGCCACCTTAGCCTCATTGGTGGCATAGCTAAAGGGACAATGGGCAAACAGGAGCGAAAACTCAAGTATTAAGGACAGGAACTTGCCTAAGTCACCGTGTAGGTTTCAGGTTCTGGGACATGTGCTTCACACTGTGGTGGACTGGGGAAGGCAGCAGACTGGACCATTTGTGGAAGGACATTGTGGAGCTGCTGGGTTAGGGGCCTGAGCTGGTCCATCATGGCCTGGTGGCTCTCAGTGAGTGTGGGGAGCTGTAGGGAAACTAGCTCTGCTGGGAGCATGATGGCCAGATTGTTCTGTTAGAATTGAACCCAGAGGTGAGAGGACCCAAACGCAGAACACAGTCTGAAGGTTAACAGGATTTATTGTAGCTGCTTGGGTGGAATGGGAATGGAGTGAGATAATGAGTCATCAGGGTCAGGATTCAAACTCAGGTCTGCCGTGTGAGAGACAATTGCACACCTAAAGCTAGAGATCCACGGCGAGGCAGGCATGGGCATAGTAGGAAGTGAGCCAAAAGTGAGCAGGCAGGGAAAAACAGACTGGATAAGCATGGGGAAAGTCGACAACAAATAACACTAGACATAACATAGAAAACAATCATGAGGAAGACCGGAAGTGTACCGTACTGAAGCCAGAACAATCTGGCGATGAGTGGCTGAAGAAACAGGGTTTATATACACAGCTGACTGTTGAGCAGGTGAGTCCCTGATTCAATCAGATGGCCTGAGAAGTGGAGCGCTACGCCCAGAGACATGCACACACACACACACACACACACACACACACACACACACACACACACACACACTAACAGAAACACAAGGGAGAGAAAGCATTGGAAACATGTGGAAGGGAAAAACAGCAAACACAGGGAAATGCATGGGATTCTGGCTGGATCACGACACAGAGGGCATGTGCCTTCTGCTAGACATTGAGTCTGATAAGGAATGTCTAACATCACTGCCAGCCTCAATCAAAAATACAAACTCTGTTTTCTCAGCAAATCACTTCACATACTGTATCGATCAATAACATGAACTCAGTTTCACAAGTCATGTATCAAACTACAGACTGCATCACCTGGCCATTTACATGACACTTCATCTCATTCACATGACTTTTGATCAAGCACATGTGTTTATCACACACACCTTTAAATAATGTCAGTCTTCATTCTGTTCTGCTGCTTTCTGCCAGTGATGAGTCAGAGACTGGGACTTCTGAATGACATTCTGGCTTTGACTTAGTTCTGTAAACTCCTAGCCTAGTGTATTCTGTTTACCAATTGCCTGACACTCTGAGGTCTAGACCATATTAACAGTCTTGGTGTTCATTTAAATCATGTATGAAGATGACTGTAGTTTATTTAGATAATCAATAGACAGTGCATTACTAATTTAGGCATGATAAAAAAATGCAAATAGATGAGCCAACTGAGAAAAGACTTAATGCAATATATATTTCTGAAGGAGAAGAAAGCTCAAAGTAATAACTAGCTTACCATAGCATAGAATACTGTAGCTTGTCATTTCGCATCGCGACTGCATACATGCTTTATTATATTATTGGAATAATTAAGCATTCACATTTTGCAGGGTCTTAAAGTCATTTTCAGTCTATCAAACACTATATATACAGTATTATCAGGTTTGACACCTTTTTTTCTCATGACCGATTTAGTCATGGATTATCATACCCATCAACAATAATCATGTTTAAATTATTTATTTATTTATCCAACATTTCAACTCTGAGAACAGCTTTGTAAGTATTCACTCCTTTCATGTCAATTTATAGGCTAAGTAGTCCAAGGTGCTGCTTTGCAGATTACAACTGCTTTAACCTGGCTCTTGGCACCTCTTGAGCCCTTGTTGGTTTTACCTTCTTTGTTCTTTGAAACACCTTTTTTCATGTGAAGCATATTTCTCTATTGTGACACTCCCATGTGGTATCTGGTACATCAATCTGGTTATGTAAAACATAGAACTAACTTTTCTTTTGTGTTAAATTAGTTACTATTATGCTTGATTTATTTTGATCTTCAATTCAGGGTTTAACAGTCTAAATCTTCTACAGAGATGTTTTTGTTTAATTCATAAAGAAGATAGTAGAGGATGTGGTCAGATTGTAATGGCATACATTGCATTCAAATTGCAATGCATGTCCAGCACACAGTGTTAAGTACTGTAGTCTCTTAAGAGTCTCCTCTCTTAATGACTAGCACCTGATATTGACCATATTTTTTGACCTTTATGAATTATTCATCATTGCTACTGCTTTTTAATTTATATCACTGTAGTACGATGATTTTTTTTTTTTATGTAGTGGGAAAAATAATACAAAATTACTCTGTCCCTTTGCAGTAGTGATTTAGGCATTTTTGTGTTTTAATGAATAATGTTTTTAGCAGTTGCAAATAAACATCTGTAAAAAATATCCTTGATAATCAACATCTATAAAAACACCTTTGAAAATATCTCAGCTGTTCCTCTTATATTCATCTCTGTAGGCAGTGGGTGGTTGTCCATAGGGGCAAGTGGGGCAGGGCCCCACTATAGGCAGTCTGACCTGAAAGTATTGGAACGGCAAGGCCAATTCTAGTTTTTGCTATACATTAAATTCGCATTTGGGTTTGAGATCAAAAGATGTATATACGAAGATAGATCCGAATTTCAGCTTTAATTTCCTGATATTAACATGCTAGATGTGTTAAACAACTTAGAACACCTTTTGTTTGAACCCACCCAAGTGATCAAAACTATTGGAACATGTCACTGACAGGTGTTTCTTGTTGCCCAGGTGTGCCCTGTTAGATTTCGTTTCAAAAAATGTATAGCTCTGAATGACTATTCTTTGTTTGAGCCCTGGGTTTCACCTGTGAAGACTGAATTTGTTGTTCAAAATGATAAAACAACATGAAGACCAGAGAGCTATCTATGGGAGAAAAGCGTCTGGGTTATACATGTAACCCTGTTCCCTGAGAAGGGAATGAGACATTGCGTGAGCTTCACATTGTGGAAAGTGCCCTTGTGCACAACTGGTATCTAAAGTCTGTGTAAAATCATGCCTATTTATAGGCCCACATTTCTAGGCAATTTATATGCCACACTAAATAAGGGCCACTTAAAGAGATCATATAGTAGACACAAGACGACATCATAGGTCTTGATTTGTCATTACTGCAACAGTTTCACTTTACTGATTTTGAATGCCATTACCTCAATGGCTCTCATATTTTAATAAAAAAGATTATTTTGTGT
>JANDJT010000012.1:26856208-26872209 GCA_024331685.1 Stegophilus panzeri | reverse complement strand
AATGGATTTGAAATGAAGCAATTAAGATGTGATTGAAGTGTAGACTTTCAGCTTTAATTCAAGGGGTTTAACAAAAAAAAAATGCATTAACCATTTAGGAATTTGGAGTAAAATGGTTTCCCTCCATTTTCACAGTCTCAAAAGTAATTGGACAAACTAACAATCATAAATATTGGGATCATTTTTAATACTTTGCAATCAATGACTGCATGAAGTCTGGAACCCATGGACATCACCAAATGCTGAGTTTCTTCCCTTGAGATGCTTTGCCAGGCCTTTACTCCACCTTCAGCTTTGTCTTCAGCTTTGTCTTCAGTAAGTGAAAAGCATGCTCAATTAGACAGAACCCATGGAGACACACATTTGGCAGTAGTTTCCATGCTGCCAGATGGTCTTAACGTTAACTTTTCCACATTCTATTGGAGGGAAGGCATCAGATTTTCGTTGCCCTGTGACAGCTCGCTGAACAGAGAACACTGAAAACTGGGGACAGCCTTGGTTAGGGGAGGCCGTACAGTAGTACTGGGGGCTAACTGACCTAACAACCTCATGTCCCCTGATACGTCCCTCTGCGGCTCCTCCTTCTTTGTCTGCCCCCCCCCAAAGATGTTCCAGGTTGGCCTTGGATTCTGGAATCCCGAACGCAGTCACAAATAGTCCTACAAACTGAGATACGTTTTCAAGCCCACTGGATCCCGTGGCCACTAGAAACTGTGCCCACTGGCGGGCTGGGCCGAAGAACTGGGACAACATGAACCTTATCCATTGCTTCTCATCGGGCTTGGCTTGGGGTCTGCTAGACTTGCAAAATAGAACTGGCAGTCAACAAGAAAATATTCCGGATAGCCAAAAAACCTATCATATGTATCCAGGAGCTCTATGCCAGTCCACTGGGAAACTGGATCGGGTCCAAAGCTGGGACAGTTTGCTTTGTTTCCCTAGCGTGACATCTCCTCCGTCTTCCTGCTGCATCCATGGTGAGGCAAAGTATTCTGTCACGTAATGGAGTTGAGGATGTATACAAATGCAGATAAGAGCTTCATTAAAGAGAGGCAGGCAGACAAATCCAAATCATGAATCAAAAGTGTGGTCCAAAAACAGGCAAAAGGTCAGGCAATCGACAAACGGGCATAAACTAGGCAAGGCAAAACGAGAAACTAGAAGCGAGATCAAAATCCATGAAACGGAACACGATGAACAAATGCTTGGCACGGTGAATATATGCAATACTTCGCAAAGACTAGTGTTCAAACAATCTCTTTTATGTGTGGTGTGATTGTGTGTGAAATTGGATGCAGGTGTGTATGATTAGAATGAAAGTGAGAGTTCTGGGAATTGCGGTCCATGGCGGCCATGTTTGTAGGCCGCAGTGCAGGATGGGAAATGTAGTCACTGGTTTGCTGTGATATGACAACTCTATTCCTGCACCAGTATTTAGCCAGTAATGGAGGTGTTGTCTTGTTTGTATGTTGTGCCTCCTGTGTTTGATATTTTCCAGCACTCGCCAATGTTTTTTCCTCAAACATGACCGATCGAATGCGGGAATATGTAAGATCTCAACTACAAGCAGGATATATGACCCACAAAAGTATTAAGACACACAAAACCCATGGACACTCTCAGACAGAAAACCCAATGGACAGCTGTGGAGAAAACGTTACAGACTGGCTGCCATAAAACACTGAACCCGCACCCAGCAGACACTCAGGAACCACTTAATTAGCCTCTGTTTGCATTTGTCTTGACTCAACCACCTTACGACAATAAGATGAGTATTAGAGGCATCCCTGACTCAGGGTTGAACCAGCTCAACCACAGAAACTGCTGTCACATGCAGTGATTTAGGCCTTTGGGCCAAAGTTGGCAAGTTAGCGCCTTGCATGGCAGCTCTGCTCTCATTGGTGTGTGAATGGGTGAATGAGACACAGTGTAATGCTCTTTGAATAAAAGCGCTATATAAGTGCAGACCATTTACCCATAAAGTGATAACTTCAGTAACTTCCCTTGGAATGTGGGCTTTGGCTCCGTCAGGAAAGAGTCTACACCAACAACAACCCCCCCCCCCCCCCCCCCCCCCAGATTTACTAGATTAAAGTAAGGAAATTCAGATAGGATGTTATTGTTAGTATTTTGGACAAAGATTAATCCACGAGTCATGAAAAGGAATGGAGTGGTTGGTTGTAACCCTTAGGTGGCAGGACTAGCCAGAAAAGAGGTCAAATCCAACTCTTCCATTCGCCCTCACTCTTGGTTCTCTCTGCTCTCTCAGCATGCTAAAATCAACTCATCTCACCTCATCAACGGAAATCTGATGTTTTCCCTCCAATAGAATGTGGAAAAGTTAACGTCACTAAAAGACCATCTGGCAGCGTGGAAAATACTGCCAAATGTGTCTCCATGGGTTCTGTCTACCGTAGAAACAGGTTACCGGGTCCAGTTCAAAGTTCAACCCCCCGGTTCAGAGGTGTGCTCACCACAGTAGTCAGCACAGAGCAGAGCCCGATGTTAGTGCAGGAAGTAAGATCCCTCTTGGACAAAGGGGCCATAGAACATGTACCCCATTCCCTGAGGGAGGGAGGTTTTTACAGCCGTTATTTCCTGGTCTGCAAAAAATAGGAGTATGCGGCCAATTTTAGATCTGCGTCATCTGAACTGTACTCTTCAGACATACAGGTTCAAGATGCTGATGCCCAAACTTATCGTTCCACAGATTCAGTTTGAGGATTGGTTTGTGACGACAGATCTAAAAGGTGCATATTTCCACATAGAAAAATTGCACAGTCACAGGAAGTTCCTAAGGTTCGCGTTTGGAGGCAATGTGTACCAATATTGGGTTCTTCCCTTCGGGTTAGCTTTATCCCCTTGTACCTTCACAAAGTGCTTGGATATCATTCTGGATCCTTTGTGACTCCAGGGAATCTGTGTACTAAACTACATGGACGACTGGTTAATTCTAGCATGATCCAGGGAACTGGCGGTTAAACATCGAGATGTTGTTCGCGCTCACATGAAGAGGTTGGTGCTCAGGTTGAACCTCAGAAAAGTATGCTTTCTCCAGTGCAGTGGACAACTTTTCTAGTGGTTATAAGGATTCTACTATGATGAGGGTGTTTCTATCCCCAATATGCATAGGGTCAATCCTATCAACATTGAGCAAGATAAAGCTGGATCTTGGCATCCCTTCCAGTCTCTACGAGGGACTGTTGGAGGTTATGGTAGCAGCAGCCAAAGTCATACCTTTGGGCCTATTGCACAGGAGACCATTTCAGTGGTGGCTGAAAAGTTGGGAGTCTCGTCTGAGGACGTAACCTCTGAGAGTAATCAGTGTCATGCGCCGATGCCTACGTGCTGAGGATTTGGAAGTGTCCCCGGGTTCTAGCCTTGGGTCACACTCTAGGGGTGTCTGCTTATCGCAAGACTGCAATGACAGACACCTCCCTCACAGGCTAGGTCGTGGTTTTAGATGGCTGTTAAGCTCACGGTCTCTGAAGCGGCCCTCATCTGGAGTGGCATATAAATTGCCTAGAAATGTGGGCCATATTTCTAGCACTGAAATTCTTTCTTCCTCAATGAAGAAGTCACCATGTGTTGAGAGACAACACAGCGGTGGTCTCATATATCAACCCCCAGGGAGGATTATGTTTGCGCCCCCTGTTCAGGCAGGTGCAACTAATTCTTCTCTGGGCAGAAGGAAAGTTTTTGTCAGTGAGTGCAATGTACATTCTGGGCAATTGGAATGTGGGGGCAGACATACTGTTGAGGCAGGGGCTGAGGTCCATGGATTGGTGGCTCCATCCACAAGTGGTGGAGTCCATGTGGCGGAGGTTTTGCCAAGCGGAAGTGGATGTATTGGCCTCTGAGGAGACAACACACTGCACTCTATGGTTCGCCCTCACTCCTCCCGCACCATTAGGGCTGGATGCCATGGTGCACATGTGGCCAAGGTCACATCTATATGCTTTTCCCCCGATCGCTTTGCTCCCACAAGTTCTAGCGAGAGTTTGCCAAGACTGTCTACATCTGCTGCTAGTAGCACCTTATTGGCCAGCTCGAATATGGTTCTCAGAGACAATATCCCTGCTAGATGGCACTCCTTCGGAGATTCCCATCCGCAGGGATCTACTGTCTCAAACTGGAGGGCTGATTCATCACCCTACAATCAGAGTCTACATGGCCGCCATTTTTGCCAGCCATGCCCCTATTGATGGAGTCTCTGTGGGGCAACATCCTCTAACTTTGAGGGTTATGCGTGGTGTCAGGCAGCTGAGGCATACCTTCCTGGGACCTTTATGTGGTCCTGGAAGGTCTGTCAGGAGCCGCATGAGCCCTTAGAGTCAGCCTCTGAGAAGCTTCTGACTCTAAAGGTAGCTCTTCTGCTGGCCCTGCCATCTCTCAAGTGAGTAGGAGATCTACAAGCTCTCTGTTGCCCCTTCCTGCCTTGACTTTACCACTGGATTAGCCAAGGCCCTGTATCCTAGGCCAGATTATATTCCTAAAGTGCCTACATCTGCTGCCCAGCCTGTGGTGTTGCAGGTTTTCTGCCCTCCTCTGTTCCTCATAACAGAACAAGAGAGAATGCACCTGCTGTGTCCAGTAAGGGCTCTCTGTACTTACGTCCACCCATACAGTTGGAGAATTGCAGAGAGAGATTCTCTGGAGAGATTCTTTATGGAGGAATGGTCTCAGATCCCTTGCCATGTATTCTCTAACCTCATCAGGCATTATAGGCTTTATAGGTATTATCAGCTCAGTGAGGTCATCCTGCACATCTTTAATCTGAGCCTGAGACTAGTGAACTAGAGTTGCAGTACTGTGGAAGACTTCCTGTGTGGTTCCAGTACCCAAAATTGCATATCCGAGTAAGCCAAACCACTTCAGACCGGTAGCCTTAACTTCACACTTGATGAAGTCCATGGAGAGGACTGTACTGCGACAGTTGCGGACCCTAGTGAGCTCAGAGCTAGACCCCCTACAGTTTGCTTACCAACCAGGCATGGGGGTTGAGGATGCCATTATTTGTCTGATGCACAGATCACTTCTACACCTGGAGAATACTGGGAGCATTGTGAGGTTCATGTTTTTTTATTTTTCCATTTGCTTTCAACACAATTCAAGCCATCACTACTTAGGGGGAAGCTTTTGGGAGCTGGAGTTGACCGCCACCTGGCTGTATGGATCACCAACTATCTCAGTGACAGACCACAGTATGTGAGGCTCCAGGACTGTATGTCTGATGTGATGGTCAGCAGCACGGGGGCACCGCAAGGTACACTGCTTGCTCCATTTCTCTTCACCCTGTACACAGTGGACTTCAGGCATAACACTAACAGCTGCCACATGCAGAAGTTCTCTAATGATACGGTCATTGTTGGACGAGTATCAGAGGAGAATGATCAGGAATTCCAGGAGGTTATCGCTGACTTGGTTATCGCTGACTAGGTTATCGCTGTCAAGTGGTGTCAATTAAACCACCTCTGCCTCAACTCTAGCGAGACAAAGGGGATGGTCGACTACCATAGGAGGTAGTCCTACTCCGTAGGAAGCCAACCTGGTCTACACCGGTGAGCATCCAGGGTATTGACATCGAGAGGGTGGAGACATATAAATTACTGGGTGTTCACCTCAACAATAAACTGGACTGGTCCACAAACACAGATGTCCTGTACAAAAAGGGCCAAAGTCGTCTCCACCTGCTGAGGAGACTGAGGTCTTTTGGTGTGTGCAGGACCCTGCTTAAAACTTTCTATGACACTGTGGTAGCATCTGCTATCTTATATGCAGTAGTTTCCTGGGGAGTTGGGAGCACAGTGAGGGACAGGAAACATCTCAACAAACTGGTTAAGAGGGCTAGCTCTGTCCTGGTCTACCTTCTGGACAGCATAGAGGTGGTGGGGAGAGGAGGATGTTAGCAAAGATGGCGTCTATCATGAGCAATTCATCTCACCCTCTGTATGAGATACTGGGGTCCCTGAGAAGCTCCTTCAGCAGCAGACTGCTGCACCTTCAGTGCAAGAAAGAGCGCTACTGCAAGTCCTTCATCGCTAGAGCAGTCAGACTCTTTAATGCAACAACAATATAATGTAGCTCAGCTAGCTGTTTTTTTGCATCATCCACCCACACATTATTATTATTTGTTGTATATATTCAAATTTGTATTCATCTGTACATACATTGAGGTGTCCATAGTGTACATATTACCATTATTATTATTATTTTTTTACTACTCTAATTCTTATTTTTCTATTCCTATTGTATATATATATATTTAGATACTTTATTTCAATTCTATTCCTATTTAATGTGTATTCTTGCCTATCTGTTTTTTGTGTAATTGAGCTGCTGTAATGAGGGAATTTCCCCAGTGTAGGATCAATAAATGTTATCTTATCTTATCTTATCTTATCTTATCTTATCTTATCTTATAGGAGAAGACTCAGACCTGTTATCTTGGCAAAGGAAGGTAGCACATAATATTGAATAAAAAGGTGCCAATAATTGTTGTACACCTATATTTAACAAAGATATATATTTTTGGATAAACTTGTGGGTTTTTTTGTAATTGTTTGAGAATTGTTTTGCAATTTTTTTGCATATTCATGAGAGTATTTTTGTGATTTTTGTGATTTTTTTTTAACAAAAGATCAAAAGGTTAAACAATAAAGACAATTTTTCACAGCCTTCTTTGCTCATATTTACCAAGGGTGCCAATATTAGTGTAGGGCACTGTATCAGATTAAAAAAAAACCATTCAGGCCACAAGGTAGACCATTCATTTTCATTTTAATCACAAATGGTAACAATAATAACAATATTAAAAATATCTAAACTTTAACAAAAGCCACTGTTAATGAAAGAGGCTACTAAAAAGAAGATTAAACAATAATGTTCTGTAACATATTGTTACATTATGCTGCTCTCACTTCCACAAAAGTTCACAAGATGTAAATGTCTTCATTTGCATTCTGCAGAATAGATGACAAGGGTGTTATACCATCATCGGGAAATTGAGAATGTGGAGGCTGCTGTGGGACAGGTGAAGAAGTGGATTGTGGTGCATTAGCTGCATAAAGATTTGTTGCTTACCCCACTGCTCAGCCTGCAGCAAAGCACCACTCCTCAACAAAGCAAATGCAAAACATTAAAGAAGGCTAAGTATGAACTACTTTACATAGTTTAACATGAATCAAATAACAAGCTTTCCACTTTCACCAGATACATCTGAATCAGCAAAATGTCCGTTATCATCAGATGATGGCGGTTGTGATGTGGGTAAATATCAGATGGATGTCTCATGTCAAAACCACACTCTTTCCCTTGGGTTGGACAGACTTACAGGTCTCTGGCAATGGTCAGCTTGTTGTTTCTAGTGTCTTACCATTGGACATGAGATTATTTCTATATGTCTCCACTTGTTTGAAACAACCTGTCTACTGCACTCCACAAAAGATGCTGAAAATGTGTTATTTTAGATGTAAAATATATCCGTCAATTTTGGACATACTCAGCCCATGGTAGGAACTTTGGAATGTCTCCCTGTTGATCCCTACAATAGCAGTGCAGGTAATGACTCAGTTCTTGATTCTGCCTCTACGCTTGGAAGTTTGACTGTGGATGATAGCCTGAAGTTAGGTTAACTGACACACCTAACATGGTGAAGAAAGCTTTCCAGACATGGGAGATGAATTGTGGGTCATGGTCTGACATTTTATATTTACATTTATGGCATTTGGCAGATGTAATCAAAAACATTCTCAAATAAACTTCTATATTTGGAGGGCTAAGGATACTGCTTTAGTAGAATAAGGCAGCACATCTTGTCAAATTTGTTGACAATAATAAGAATTGTGTTCTATTGTGTTAAATCTTAGGAAGATCAGTCAGGAAATCTGTTGCTGAGCATGGACACACTTGGATGGGGAAGAGGTTGCAGCTGACCAAATGGTTGTTTTCTTGAGGTTTTAGCTTGAGTACAACATAATACAACATAATAGGACAGGATTAGCTACATCATTTTTATTTATGGCCACCAATAATTAGCAAAAACTAATTCAAAACTGTGTTGTACTCCAGGGTGACTCCAGGTTACTCCATATGGTTTTTATCAGTGGGTGCATTGTTGAGTCTGGGATCATTTATTCTCACTTCTTATGAGTTTCCTAAGTTTCCTTATAATATTCCTTGGGGCAACTGGAAATGAGGGGACCTTCATTTACCTGGGGTTAACCCTGACAGTTTTTGCTTGTATTCAAGGTTCTTATGAACTATTAATAAAATAAATATGTGAATTGCCTCCTCCAGCCAGTGTCACCATTCTTCATTTTCCATTTTCATTGCTAGTAGTTCATGATTGCTAGTGTCATAGTTTTGTTCAGTAGGGGAGAGACATCTAGGGCAAAAAAGACAAGGGATCACCTTAGGAGAAGAACCATGCCATTGTTGCTCACTGCTGGGGTATCTACTTTATCTACAAAGGACAGATGAGAATTACAGTATTTAAGGATGAGAGCTATGATGAATCTGACCTGTAGAGTGGTGAGGGCATTTTCTGCATCTGGGGTCCAAGTCAGTCGGTCAAAAGCTGTTAGAGTAGCCACCACTGTGCTGAACGTTCTAATAAATCATAGATGAAAAATTACCAAACCTTGCATCTCATTCTCTATTTGGGGTTTTGGCCAGGAAAGAACTGCTTTCACCTTCTTGTCTTCTCACATGTGTTACATGTTCAGGGATGGAGTAAATTAGAACATCATCGATATAGACACTGACTATGTTTACATGGACAGCAGTAATCTAATTATTGACCTTACTCCGAGTAAGATAATAATGTGATTAAGGTGTTTACATGAGTCGCTTTTAGAATACTCCTTTCATGTACCCGTTTTACATGTTATAGAACATAATAAGATTAATGGCACACGTCATTATATCACTGCGCCACGCCATCCGACGTCCCTCCAGAATTTCACGTATCAACATACAGTTCGTCTTCGTTATGGTACTGTATACAATTTTGGGTGTTTTTATTTAATTTTGTTACGAACGCTTTAAGTGCAGTTAATTATTTGTCATGCTGTACGTGCAAATAGACAACTGCTTGAAGCCATGGGCTGCATCCCAAACCGGGTACTTACCGTCTATATAGTAGCTGAGATACATGTATTTTTCCCCACTACAGGCCTATAGTAGGCAAGTATGCGGTTTGGGATGCAGCTGAACTCTCTTGTTCGCCGTAAAATATTGAGAACTGCCGTGTGTGATCATGTCCTGTCGCAAAATGCGGTGAAAACTATCACACGACGTTAATAATGTGATTAAGGTGTTTACATGTCTGTAATACACGTCGATAATGCGACTAAAACAGGAGTACTCCACATGTCTTAATTCGATTAGTGTTTACTTTGAGTATGACCTTAATCAGATTAAGGTAATTAAAAATTGCTGTTTACATGGTAGTTTCTTAATCACAGTATTGTCTTAATTGGGTTAATAGTGGATTATCGTTGTCCATGTAAACGCACTGAATTACACACCATTTCAGCATATACTGTAGAGTCTCATTCACAAAAGACTGGAAGACAGAGAGGGATTTAAGTCCGTACTGCATTATTAATAAGTCCAATTTAGTGTAGAATTTTTCATATTAAATTTGCTCAAAAGCTGGATTGCACAATCCCAAAAAACCTGGATGCTTTGCTTTTGCTAAAAACTTAAACAAGATCTTGGTACTGTTGCTTGTGGTGGTTGATGCTTATGGGCTTTCCACAATGGTGTCTAGACAAGGAAATTATATGATATAAGACTCAAAACAACAAGACTGTTGTGACAATGTGACCATGAAATAACTGGGCCATGCTGACATATCCAGGGTAGTTCAAACAATGTTTGGGATAGAGATGGTTGGATGAGATAACCAAAAAATCTTTACTTTATGAAATAATATCTTGTAAACTTCTGTCCAATATTGGAATTCAAAGCTTTATTTCCATTAGGTTTTCCATCCAGGTCCTGTACATGTACAGGCCTGTCTGAAACTATTGGAACACCAAGGCCAATTCATTTGTTTTTGCTGTAGACTGAAGACATTTAGGTTTGAGATCAAAAGATGAATATAAGAATTATTTCCTGGTATTTATAGGTAGATGTGTTAAAGAAAATGGCACATATTGTATCAGACCACCCAATTTATAGGCAAGCAAAAAATATTGGAATATATGACTGACAGGTGTTTCTTGTTATCCAGGTTTATCCAGAGGCGTACCTACAGGGCTGGCAAGGCAGACAATTGCCTGGGGCCCCACTTACTGAGAGAGCCCCTGAGGGCTGATCATTTAAATAATAAACATATTAATTGTAAAGTAATGTACAGCAACATCTCAGCAACCCCCTTAAATGGGTCCCTTTTGCAGTGCACTATCACATTTGAGGCTTGTTTATGCTCCTGCGCCACCCCAGTACTGTGTCTCTTGCTCCCGCGAATCAACACTTTATGTTAGTTAATTCCAGGGGTGTAACCTGGCCTATGTATTTGGGGCTGTAAATCTGCAGATTTTTTTCTTTAGCCCCAAATAATTCTCCACTTGGAGCAGTTTTTCACTATGTAACTGAACATCAGTAAAAGGAGACAGCCTGTAATTTTGTATTTTCTCTGAAAGGAGTGTTGTATGTTACCTTCAGTGAATGGAGGCAAGACCATACAGACAGAGTTTATAGGGAAACACATGGAAATACGCATGTCTTATTGGCTGACAGGTCTCAATTCTGCCAAATGCTAGCTCAAACAATCACTTACACAGACAGTGTGAGGAAAAATGGATATATGCTTTTTTTAAATTTTCTTTTTACCAGTTGTCTCATAATGAGGATTAGGATGGATGCAATCACAGTTAAGAGCTTAATTGAAGAGCATATATTCCAGAGGGCAATTCAAAAAGCAATCAGATAAACAGGCTAGAGCAGGTAAGGCAGAAATCAAGGTCAAGGGAACAAAAAGTCAAAACCCAAAAAAACATCACAAGACATGGCTTAGTAAATGACAGCAACTAAACGTATTACTTCACAAAGCCATAGTGCCTTAACAGTCTCTTATATAGTGTGGTGTGATTGTGATTAGGAACAGGTGTGTCCAATTAGTCCTCAGGAGAAGGTGACATGTCTGTGTGTTACATTGGAAGTTGTAGTCGTCAGCCATGTTTGTAATTTGCGGTACATTCTGGGAAATGGATTCACGAGTTTGCCGTGACATGACACCAGTCAAGCAAGGTGTGCAAATGTCTATATGAATTCTAAGTTACGTGAACATGATAAGAGCATAAGGACAGCTAATGTACTTTGCATGGCATTGTAGCAGCTAAACCCATACAGTGATAGCTTAGTTGTGCCTCCCCTTGGCTAACAACATCAAACTAGCCTAATGTCAAGTTAGATAGCCAAAAAGGTTTTATATTTTATCGGTCTTGTAGTGTTACAAACAGTGATAACACCCGAGGCTAATTTTATGATAAATCCAACTTTTTGTCCAATTTTCTACATTTTGTAAGCAAATAGACCTCACATGCAAGAAAAAAAAATGAATGGAAACAGTCTATTTAAAAGTATGTTTATAGAAGTTTTATAGAATCTGGGCGCAGCCCCGGATGATCCGACTTATTAACATTAGTTGGTTAGCATGTTCGCCTTACTCATCCAGGGTTGGAGGTTCGATTCCCCCCACGGCCCTGTGTACGTGTAGTTTGTGTGTTCTCCCTGTGCTGTGCTGTTTTACTCCAGGTACTCTGGTTTCCTCCCCCCAATTGTAGGCAGATTGGTAGGTCCAGTGTGTCAATATTGTATGAATGGGTGTATGTAAGTGTACCCTGCAATGGATTGGCACCCTGTCCAGGGTGTACCCTGCCCTGTGCCCAATGCTTAAATAGAAACATTTTGTCTGCCAATTTACAGAGAAATGCATCCAAATTAGTCAGGAAGAACTTTATCATGCAGCAACACAATGATCCAAAACACACTGCCAACTCAACGAAGGACTTTATGACTGGGGAAATGTGAAAGGTTTTAGACTGGCCAAGTCAATCACCAGACCAGAAGAAGAGACTGAAAAGAGAAACCCCCTGGAACAAATGACAACTGAAAGAGGCTGGGGTAAATGCCTGGAAAAGCATCACAAAAGAATTAACCAACAATTTGGTGATGTCACTGCGTCACAGGCTTGATGCGGTTATTGCAAGCAAGGGATATGCAACCAAATATTAAGTATTATTTACTTTCATTTACTGTTCCTATACTTTTGCTTGTATAAAAATTGGGTGGTCTGATACAAAAGGTTCGAAGTTTTATGTTGTTTAACACATCTATGTAAATACCAAAAAACTCTGAAATCCTAAACTCTCATCTCGTACCCATTTTTTTTTTTATCTCAAACCCAAATGTCTTTGGTGTATAGCACAAAAAACTTGCATTGAGTTTCGAAAGTATTGGCTCTCTAAACAGAAAGCTCTAAAAGTTTTGCCTGTGTACACTTTCGGCTCTAAAATGTATTGGCACCCTATCTGGCCGGCTCTCAAAAGTATTGGCACCTCGCACGGCGCCCTATGCGTCCGTCTCTCGAAAGCAATGGCGCCCTACGCGTCCGGAACACGAAAGTATTGGCACCCTACGCGTCCGGCTCTAGAAAGTATTGGCGCCTTACGCGGCTGGCTCTTGAAAGTATGGCGCCCTCAGTGTCGGGCTCTCGAAAGTATTGGCGCCCTACGCGTCCGGGACTCGAAAGTATTGGTGCACTACGCGTCCTGCTCTCGAAAGCATTGGCGCCCTACGCATCCGGCTCTCGAAAGCATTGGCGCCCTACGCATCTGGCTCTCGAAAGCATTGGCGCCCTCAGCGTCGGGCTCTCAAAAGCAATGGCGCCCTACGCATCCAGCTCTCGAAAGCATTGGCGCCCTTCGCGTCCTTCTGTCAAAAGCATCTGCGCCCTACGTGTCTGGCACTCGAAGGTATTGACGCTCTACACATCCGGCACTCGAAAGTATTGGCGCCCTACACGTCCGGCACTCGTAGGTATTGGCGCCCTATGTGTCCGGCACTCGAAAGTATTGGCGCCCTACACGTCCAGCTCTCGAAAGCATTGGCGCCCTATGCATCCGGCTCTTGAAAGTATTGGCGCCCTACGCGACCGGCTGCCGAAAGTATTGGCGCCCTACATGTCCGGCTCTCGAAAGTATTGGCGCCCTGCGCACCCGGCTCTTGAAAGTATTGGCGCTCTACACATACGGCTCTCGAAAGTATTGCCGCCCTGCGGGCCATGCACTCGAAAGCATTGGCGCCCTACGCGTCCGGCACTCTACAGTATTGGCGCCCTACGCTTCCGGCTCTCGAAAGTATTGGCACCCTGCGCACCCGGCTCTCGAAAGTATTGGCGCCCTACGCATGCGGCTCTCAGAAGTATTGGCGCCCTGCGCGCCCGGCACTCAAAAGCATTGGCACGCTGCACGTCTGGCACTCGAAGGTATTGATGCCCTAAGCGTCCGGCACTTGAAAGTATTGGCGCACTACGCGTCCTGCTCTCGAAAGCATTGGCGCCCTACGCGTCCAGCACTTGAAGGTATTGATGCCCTTCGCGTCGGGCACTCGAAAGTATTGGTGCCTTACACGTCCGGATCTCAAAAGTATTGGCACCCTCAGTGTCGGGCTCTCGAAAAGTATTGGCACCCTACGCGTCCGTCACTCGAAAGTATTGGCGCCCTCAGCGTCAGGCACAGGAAAGTATTGGCACCCTACGCGTCCGGGACTCGAAAGTATTGGCACCCTACGCGTCCGGGACTCAAAAGTATTGGCGCCCTACGCGTCCGGGACTCGAAAGCATTGGTGCACTATGCGTCCTGCTCTCGAAAGCATTGGCGCCCTACGCATCCGGCTCTCGAAAGCATTGGCGCCCTATGCATCCGGCTCTCGAAAGCATTGGCGCTCTCCGCATCCGGCTCTCGAAAGTATTGGCGCCCTCAGCATCGGGCTCTTGAAAGTATTGGCGCCCTGTGTGCCGGGCTCTCGAAAGCAATGGCGCCCTATGCGTCCGGCACTCTAAAGTATTAACGCCCTACGCGTCTGGCTCTCGGAAGTATTATTGTCCTTCGCGTCTGGCTCTCGAAAGCATTGGCGCCCTACACGTCTGGCTCTCGAAAGTATTAGTGTCCTTCGCGTCCGGCTCTCGAAAGCATTGGCGCCCTTCGCGTCCATCTGTCAAAAGCATTGGCGCCCTACGTGTCTGGCACTCGTAGGTATTGGCGCCCTACGTGTCTGGCACTCGAAAGTATTGGCGCCCTACACGTCCGGCTCTCATAAGTATTGGCGCCTTACGCTTCCGGTTCTCAAAAGTATTGGCGTCCTGCGCACCCGGCTCTCGAAAATATTGGCGCCCTACGTATACGGCTCTCGAAAGTATTGCCGCCCTGCGCGCCATGCACTCGAAAGCATTGGCGCCCTGCGCGTCCGGCTCTTGAAAGAATTGGCGCCCTGCGCGCCCGGCACTCGAAAGCATTGGCACCCTGCGCGTCTGGCACTCGAAGGTATTGATGCCCTAAGCATCCGGCACTTGAAAGTATTGGCGCACTATGCGTTCTGCTCTCGAAAGCATTGGCACCCTACGCGTCCAGCACTTGAAGGTATTGATGCCCTACGCGTCGGACACCCAAAAGTATTGGCGCCTTACACGGCTGGATCTCAAAAGTATTGGCACTCTCAGTGTCGGGCTCCTGAAAGTATTGCTGCTGTACGCATCCGCCTCTCGAAAGTATTGTTGTATTACGCGTCCGGCTCTCAAAACTATTGGCACCCTCCGTGTCGGGCTCCCGAAAGAATTGGCGCCATGCACGCCCGGCTCTCGAAAGTATTGGCGCACTACGCGTCCGTGACTTGAAAGTATTGGCGCACTACGCGTCCGGCACTCGGAAGTATTGGCGCCCTATGCATCTGGCTCTCGAAAGCAATGGTGCCCTACGCGTCCGGTTCTTGAAAGTATTGGCGCCTTACACGTCGGGCTCTCGAAAGTATTGGCGCCTTATGCGTCAGGCGCTCGAACGTATTGGCGCCCTACGTGTCCGGCGCTCGAAAGTATTGGTGCCCTACGCGTACGGCTCTCAAAAATATTGGCACACTACATGCCGGCATTGTGCTAACACATGCTAAAACAAGCTAGCATCATGCTAAAACATGCTAGCATCATGGTAGCATAATGCTAAAACATGCTAGCTTCATGCTAACATATGCTAGCAGGATGCTAGCATGATGCTAAAACATGGTAGCATGATGCTAACACATGCTAAAACATGCTAAAACATAATAGCATGATGCTAAAACATGCTAGCATCATGCTAACACATGTTTAAAAAAAAGTATTGGCGCCCTAAGCCCGCGGCTCTCAAAAGTATTGGTGCCCTGTCCCTGTTTCACCACGGCAAGCACCACTCACATTTTCTTCAAGAAATGTACCGGTCTAGATATAATTATTATTCTTCTTCCACTTTTTGTTCGGCGCATAACTAGTCCCGCTCCGTTTGTCGGAGATCGACGCGTGAGGTGTCCAATCGATCGGCTTATTGAGGAGAAGTGTGCTGTGACTTTTGTAAGTGATCGGAATGCGGAAATTCCTGCTACGGAAGCTCAAAGTCAGAAAATTTCCCATAGACTTGCATTGAGTTGCGAAAGTATTGGCCCTCTAAAAAGAAAGGTCTAAAAGTTTTGCCTCCATACACATTCGGCTCTAAAATGTATTGGCACCTGATCTGTTCGGCTCTCAGAAGTATTAACACCCTGTTGGGAGATATGTCTCCATACATATATTGCTCCTGTATTTCTGTAAGAATATGTGTGTTATAATAGAACATTATGTTATCTGTTTCAAGGTCTGTTGCCACTTAAGCTTCCTGTTTTTCCTCGGTGCAGGCACAAGTGTGCTGATGTGGTGAAGGCCATTGCAACCCAGACTTCTTGTTATTTTTCCATAAGCATAACAC